>JAQFYP010000525.1:0-22165 GCA_034694865.1 Bilobella braunerae | reverse complement strand
GACGAAGGAGACTCGTCAAATTCTATTGGACCCCTCAAGTGGATTCTTGGCAGAATTTCGGCAGTCGTCCCCGGCAAAGACGACAAAGTTCGAGTGTGTGACGTCAACGTTCCAGTCACCGATGACAAAGGAAATGTGTCTACAAAAATCTATTGTCGTCCCATCACTCGCCTCTCTCCACTTCCAATAGAAAGCTAAATTTAAAGTTAACGATTTAATTTGATTTTCTTTCATTTAAAATTTGTTAACCTTTAATTTTCATTTCAATTTCATTCTAAACTCAAAGTCAAATTCAACTAAATTGTGCAGTGCTTCATTTCATTCGAATTTAATTTAAATTCAAATTTTAAATTCAAACAAATCATTTGTGTTAGAATAGTTCAAATCAAATTATTCTAAATCATGTCATTCATTAATGTAACATATACATTAGGTGGGAGTGTTTGTAGCTCTGAAGAGCTTTTTCCTAAAACGTGTAAATTCTCAAGGTCAGAGTTTCTGACTTTTGCAATTTGTTAAACTTACTAATCTCTTATCATTTTCATGAGAAGGACACAAAAAGTGCAAGAGCATTTTAACCTTCTCAAAGGCATAACGTTCCTTTCGATAATCTTTTTTGACTAAAAAGAAATAAGAATCTCTCCATCTCCCTTCTGAGCAACATCATTCTCTCCTATTCCTTTCAATTCAAAATTAGATTTATTTTCTCTATTTGGAATCATTAAAAGTCCCAAAAAACTTGAGTTCCAGCGTGTTCTATTTTCTTTATTTTCCACTTTATCCTAAAAAAGGAGCAGCGTTAACAAACGCTCCAAATAGCATCTTGTTAGCTCCAAACAATTAAGTTTAAAGCTACATCTACAAACATTTTTCAAGTTTGTCAAGAGCCATCTACAAGAGCTAATAACAAAATTTATATAAACCAGGTTGATAGAGAGGATCGTGATACATTTCCTTTTGTTGTAATTCCTGGGTATTCTGGCTGCGGCCAAGCTACATCAAATGTCGTAGGATGCGCCGAGGTCTCACCAACCACAAAAACTAGAACAGCCACGTAATCACTTTTATTACGTTATTATGTTTGCTAATGGATTTGGTTTTGCTGTTGTTTAAATTGAGATAAATAGTGTGTTGATTGGTCCGATTAGACGAGGAATCGTGAAGTGCAGAGAGGATCTAGGCGACAATAACTCTTTGGTCTACACACAAAATTTTATGGTTGGTTTACTTAGCGCCATCGGTAAGCTGAGAAAAAATTCCTTCTTGTTTGAAAACAAAATATTTTGAAATGTAAAGTACTAAAACACTACAGTGAAACTACCACAAGAGGAAACAGGAAAAGATTATACTACTTACAAGTGGGCTAGCTTCCAAATGGACCCAGTGAAGTCACCGGTCTACTTCGGCGATGGAGTTTTCGTTAGGTGTTACGCTTTTTACGAATTGTACAGTTTGGGGTTTCAGCTAGCTTTTCGTCTACAAAAAAACACGGAATTAACTTTTGTGGATCGTAAGCACTTAAGTTCAATATTTCAAACCAAACAAGCCTGTCCAATTCGATAGATATTTCAAGTTTAGCAAACATCCCGGTTCCACTATTTAGTAAAAACTGTTTTTTATGTTTAAGTTGTTTAACACAGTTTTTTAACTATATTTTCCGCTGACAAGTTTTTGGTGGCCCTTTTTGGAGTATTCTACATACTCTATTAAACTCTATTTAAACTCAAAGTTAAAAAATAAAACAATACAATTTTAATTTGCATATTTTTGCACGGTTTGTTTAGCAAATATCACTTTAAACTTACTACTGATCATTTCTTACTTTAATTAACCAGGTGGAAGTCTCAATTTCATAGAAAGGTTGGAAAATCAAGTAATAATTTTTGAAGGAATACTAAAAATTGAGGACACCCAAACTCACGAAATTTTTTGTTGTGCTCCTATTTGGAACTCGGCAAATTGGAGTTATATTTTGAAAGAAGTAACAGTGAACGGGTAACGAATGTCAACCCTAAAGTTTTAAATACAAACTTACAATTTCAAAGATTTTCAAAGTTGGAGTCGCACCGCACATTCTCAATTCATCAACCAGCGAAACACTAGAATTCGGCCTTGGAGAGGTTGGCCATACTTTAAAATGCATATTCGATGGTGAACCTATGCCAAAAGCTCACTGGAAAAAAGATAATGATGTACCAATTAAAAATGTGCTGTGTTTTCAGTTTAAAATACAATTGCAGTACATGGCAATTAAAATTAAATTTTAGCCGCTCTCCAACACTAACTCAAAGGTGAAGTTATTTAATACAACTGAAAATGCTACTGTCCTTGAATTTGAGAGCATTGTGGATGCGCATGCGGGTGTCTACACTTGTGAAGCATTTAGCGTCCGGGGAATTACTCAGAAGCATTTTGAAGTAAAAGTCGCCAGCGGAGGCGGAAGTAAGACCTAACTTTTTGTTTAATACATATAATTTTAAGTGATATATGTTCTATTCATATTTTATTGTCGCATACAATTTGCAAGAAACTTATGGAATGTAGATATATGTGTACAAATTATTTGCACAATGTTTATTTCAAATTGCAGACCTTGGAATCTACCTTGGAATCTCGATTGGACTACTAATCATGTTCGCCACAGCAATAATTTACATTTTACTTCAACTTCGTATGGTAAGCCTATTTTTAATATTATAAATTTTTACAACTTATATCACATACGAATACAGCAGTTATTCACGTAAGAAATTTTTTGGAATTAAATCGAGGGTGCAATTGTTATGTGAAGCGAAGAGAAAAATCTTTTATGTTTGCGTCGAGTCTGTCTGTCGGAGCCCTATCACAATTAATTTCAGGAACTACCGGAACTACTCAACATATTTATTGGTTTCAGTAATAAGCTCATTGAGATCGGGCCCATTCAAGTTTGTCTGTTTTAACCCAAAGGGACCAAAGGGGCTGAGGTAGCCGTGATACCCAAAATGACCCCTTGACCATAAAATTACCTTTCAAGGTCAAACCCTACTTTTGCTTGAAACAAAAAGTTATGACACTACGAATGACCTGAGAACCTTCCTTCACCCGGAATTGATTCTTGTACCACTAAATGACTTTCGTTAAGCCCTACTTTTGACGCCGAATCAAAACAATGCTCTTAAAATAACAGAAAGTTAAACCATAAATTTGCAAGGGAAGCTAATTTTTGAGCTTGTTGAGATGAAGATCCCAAATGCAACCTTTACACTCAAAATTGTGTTTTTCAATCTATTAATTTTTTTTATAGTTTCTGAATGTTTAATGTTTTGGCCAATTTCCCTACTTCCCCTACTTAAAACCCTCCGACTACTGGGTCCTGTGGCGAATCACTCGCAACTTGGGGTCGAACTACTGGGTAATGTGAATAAAATTTCACACCCCCCGAAACCCCGATGGATGCCTCAAAAATTCGCATTTCCAACCATTTTAGATTGTCCGATTTTGATTTTCGGCCATTTTGAAATTTACAGGCATTTATTTTTAAAAAAGTGCCATTTTTTTCAAAAATGTGTTTTCAATGTATAGAATCACTCGCGCATTTGATTAACTGTGATGTAGATTCGCCACAGCACTAAGGCCGACTTCTTTATCAGAGCATCAGGAGCAAAAGGGTTAATCGATTGACCGATTTGCCGTAGTGTATTTGCAAAAAATTTACGCACTTTGTTTCACTAAATTAATCAGTTACAGCGAACACAATTGATGGACAAATTAAGTGCTAGTGCTAAACGCTAACTGCTAATATAGTGTTTTAGATTACGGCACGTTGTTCGATGTTAAACGTTAGAAGACCTGAGCGTTTGGAATAGAAATACAAAGTATTTTTATGTTATATTATCTACAGTGCGGATAACTCCCCTTAGTTAAAGTGCTGTCCGTTAATTTGGCAGGTGAGTTGAGTCGCCGTGATAAGAGAACGGGAATTGAGTTTTTCCTCCTCACCCAAGCGAATTTAACGGGGGTTGAATATCCGTACTTTATATTATCGTTATACATTCAGCCTTTGCCAAACTTTCCTTATAACAAATGTTGAGCATAGATTTAACCTTACTACAACCAAAACCTAAACCCATGATTTTCTTTCAAAAATTTCTTGCCATATATTATAAAAAAAACTATTATTTTATTAAACCGTATTATAGTGTAAGTACAAGCTAAGCTAGCGCCGTACTATTACAGGAGGACAAATCAAATCAAAATTACAAATCCCTGGACAAGCTTGAGTGGGTTATGACATGATTGTCGTATTCAAAACTGTAACTTTACTTAAATGAAAAGCAAATAATTGTCAAAAATTAGGGCTCAAAGACACAGACGTTGACGAATGATGAAATTAACATGTTCTACCACGGCTGGTCGCAAGGAAATGATGTCAAAGGCAGTGGATTGCGGTGTTCCCAACAACCATTTAATCAAAAACCATACGACTCGTCTTTTGAACTTATGTTACGCAATTTTGAAATTGGTGAGAAGAACAAAATGCAAACCAAACCATGCAACGTTTATTGAAAGCTTGAAACAGCACATACCATCAGTTAGCTCAAATGCAAACTGAAAAGTTGCAAGAAAACAATTTATAATAATGGCAAAACTACACAAAATTTCAGAGCGAGAAACAATCTTAGGAGAAGGTCAATTTGGAACTGTTTACAAAGGGCAGCTTAAGATAGAAGACGTAGTCGAAACTGTTGCTTTCAAAACGTGCAGGTCTGCATCAGACACAAAGGATCTCAAGTGTCTGTTGTCTGAAATCAAGCTAATGATTCACATCGGTCACCATCCGTACATTATTCGATTTTATGGCGCGTATACTTGACAGTTGAAGTTCGGTATCGCCTACATCGCCCTAGAGTTCTGCGCCAAAGGAAGCCTTGACAAAATTCTAAGAAAATCAAAATGCGGAAACGTTTCTGATTACGAGTAAGTGAGTTATGTTAATTTGCGGCTTGAATCTGACATGTAAAATTGATTAATTCACTTTTTAAGAAATGTTGCACTCGATAAATATCCTCAAAGCAAGATTCAATTGCACTGTAAATGGTCATTTCAAATTGCCAGCGGAATGGGATATTTGGCAAGTAAAAAGGTACAAAAAACTTTCAAATTGGGTCTATGACCATTGGTTTTGTGTGGATATATTCACGATTACTAAGAAATAAATTTCATATTATAACAGATTGTTCACGCTGACTTGGCTACACGGAATATTTTAATAGCTGGAGACAACTCTGTTCGTATAACGGATTTTGGATTGTCAAAGCATTTGGATAATTATGCAAATTACACCAAAATGGGAACAGACGACCTGTTGCCATGGAGATGGATGGCACTGGAGTCTTTGGAAAATTTAAAATTTTCAACCCAGTCTGATGTCTGGTCATTTGGAGTAACAATTTGGGAAGTATATTCTATGGGCAAGATTCCGTATCACAACCGAAGCTGGACGAAAAGTTTTGCAGATGAACTGAAAAACGGAGAACGCCTCCCTCAACCGGAACACGCGTCAACAGAAATGTATGGTATAAGGTTACAATTGTTGTTAAAATTTAATGTATCATATATTAATACTTGATTTAATTTGAAACAAACACTTACACGGGAAGTTGTTCAACTGTAGCACGTGTTTGGATGTCACCCCAACACATGAAAAGGCAACGGCCCAAAACTAATAATTTTGGCATAAATTTGTTGCAAAATTTATAGACTAAATTTTTAGAATTTTTTCAAAATCTTGATGGGTTCCCCTTTTTGAAACAATGGAAATCATAGTTTAATTGCCATAAGCTTATCCGAAATATGGATTAGAATTTTTTTTAAGTATTTTCAATAAGTACGTATTCAGTAGTACGTTTTCACAGTAATAAGTTTTTCAATAAAAATTTCGATACTTATATCACAATTAAAATTTCATCTAAGTTTTCAAGTAACTATATTTTTTGTGTCGAGATTTCGATGTACACTTTGAACTCAGATTGAAATGACATTTCGATATACAGATATCAAATTATATATTTTCTACTTTTGTTTTCGGATAACCTTATTGGAATTAAAACATGATTTCCATTGTTTCAAAGAGGGATCCTTCAATGTTTGAAATTTAAAATTTTGAAAAAAAATTAAGAAAAATCAATTATCAATTTTGCAACAAATCTTTACCAAAATTATTAGTTTTGAGTTGTGTCCTTTTCATGTGTTGAGTTGACATATCCACGTGCTACAGTATAAAAATTTTCCACGTTAGTCTTCAAAATTGGTAACTAATTTCTTATAGTCAGATGTGTTATGTGTTATCGTCAGATATTTAATCATTTGAATGGTTTGGCTAAAGTATTTATATCGCAGTTAATGTGGTGTAACAATAGATATTTCATATGGAGTGTCGCACTGACTACAAACAGTGCAACTTTTGCTAAAGTAAAGCTCGTTTTTTTGATATTTTACTGATAATCCCAATTGAGTAATATTATGTTGCAGATACGAGAAATTGTTGCAATGCTGGAAACTGGAGGAGGATCAACGACCAACATTCCGTGACCTAGCCCTCTACTTTCAACAAATATCTTACAAGAAAGACAACATTACCTACCTGGCACAGGCGACAACGTGACATTGTATTCTAAAAATACAATTGTAGTTTGGGAAATATATAATAGGCGGAAGGGTGTATAAAAAGGCTCTTTTAATTGTATGGTGCTTTAAACTGACTAACAATTAACCACTGTAGCCTAACATGTAGTAGTACCCCCAAGTATCCCCCAGATCCCGGCCAAAAATTATGTCGTAGACCAAACGCGTGTAAAAGCTTTTGGGCTAAAAGCAGCGGCAGAGATTCATAAGCGCGCGAAAAAAATTTTATTTCAAATTTTAAATTCTGAAAAATCCTTACAGAGATTTAACTCGTAAAATGCAAAGGGGGGACCCTTGGGTATTTTTGAGACAAAGATGTGAAAATAAAAATGTTCTAACTAATTGTCGTTTTTATCGTGGTAATTTTTAATTGACCAATGAGCCGCTTTGCATGAGTGGCCCAGGCTAAATATTGCAAGTTGTCGCGTATGCGCTGAAGCTTTTAAAAACGCAAATTTGAATTGCTATTTCTCACCAAAATGTTTCATTGCTTAGGTCCAGAGTCGGTGGCTCCGGAACAACTAATGTTCGGTCGTAAGCGACCGAATATTGTCGCTGGTGAACAATGGTGGCTAGCGACAAAACTTGTTCACTTTGCAAAATACAGGCTCTCAGTTTTGAAGCAAAGCATTTTCAGAAAACTTTGTTTTAAACTGTTCTAAAAATAAGTTCGTTACAATTTCCAACACATACTTCTGCAATTACATATCTCAGAGAATTTATTTTCAAGAATGGTAAATGAAAATTTTGTGACGAACTGATTCGGTCATTTGCTACCAAATTTGATTGACCACAATTGCCACCATCGAGAATTTTTTTTTGGTGATCAAATGTGTGCCGTGAGGCTGTACAATTATGTTTTTGTCTAAATAAATCTAAATGCAATGTGATCTGACTAACTTCAATACTCACAGTTAACCCATAAACGGAAATGATTCCAAAGCTTACACGAAGTGCGGCGAATACCAAACGAAATTGCTGTAGGATTCCTCTTTTAAATAACACTTATAATTTAGTATACATATTTAGAAATATTTTTTTAAAGAAATAAAGTTGTATTATGTTTTGGTTCGAAAGAAGATTGGCAACTTGACTTTTATGTCTAAACTCGTTTTTTCGAGAAAACGATTTCTTTATTATCTTTATTGAATTTCAAGTTGGGTGAGATTTGTGATAATTTTTTGGCTTACAGCTTATAATCCTGTGTCTCACAGTGAGACCCGTTAACGGACGAAGCACATGTCCCAGTGTGCCCAAATTTGGCACACATCAAGTTCGAAGATGGAGTTGGTGTGTCAACCCATTCGGAGCAAAAGGCAAGGTCAAATGTATTTGGATTTGAATGAGAAGGGGGAATCTCACCATTAAAAAATAAAAAATGACAGATAATGACGTGAACAAATAAACTGAACCCTCTCAAACTTAATGTTGAGTTTAATTTTTGCTTATCTTTAAATCGAACTTGTCTTGTATCACTCAATATGCTATTTTAGCATTTTTCAAACATGTACAATGTATAAATCAATTTAATAAAACCCAACTAACTTTTATAACTTTTTGTTTTATCTTAAAATTTTAACTAGAACGTTAAAACAAAGCCGTAAAATTCGGTAATAGAGAAACTTATTTGCTAATACTAGTCGCAATACGTGTGATTCACAATCTTCGCCCTAATCCCATAAAATTGGCTAAATTTGTGAGACAATTTGACGAAATTGAGGAGGATTCAACCTTGAAATAGATTGTACAACAATAAGGGTGCAACAACAACAACTTTTACTGTGGTCACAAAACAATAAGCTAAAATTCTAAATTAAATATGCTCATCATAAGTGACAAATTTACAACCTTTGAATAATTTCATGAACTCATTTACAAATGCCTTGATTTTAAAACACTCATTACCTGTCCTGTTATACCATCTTACGCAATCACAAATGAATTAGCTCAATTATTACACTTATTATTAAATGTCGTATTTTTTATAGCCGTAGTTTTTTTTATTTGTCAATCAGCTGCTGTACTTTGTTCTCCGAAACAAACCGTGTATACGCGCATGAATTAAAAATTCAAGAAGTTGATATTCACTAAAGCCTACTAAAACAAATATACCTTACTACAACACCCGGCTGACACCCGTCGATGAGCAATTTAAGACAATATTTTCGGGAAGACTTAAATCTTCACACAAAAAAATATGACTTAAATTAGCTAACTAAACTCGGTCTTAAGACGGGTTCGTTTTGCTAGTTCTTAATAAAAGGAAAAAAGGTAAGCGTTAGGTGAGCTCAGATAAGACAAGACAAGAACATTTCTGGTAGCGAAAGGGGATTTTTTTGGGAATGAGTTGTGTGGGGAGTGACAGTGATATAGAAAAAATATTACCACTTCATAATTGAGAAACATCGGATATAGACATCCCATTACAAAAACATTATTTCCTCAAACGAATAAAGTAGGGGAAAAAGAGGCGCTGTCCTGTCATTGGACGGGCTTTCCGGTAAATTTTATACATTAATTGGTATTTCTTTATATCTTTTCACCTTTTTATTTTTTTCTTTCTATCTTGCAAATTGGCTGATTTCGGCGTGGATAGATTACAAAACCGAAATGTCAAGCTTTCTTTGCAAATTCTTAGTAGGACTCGTTGCTCTACTTGGAGCTTTGACAGGACCCCTTACAGGAAAAAAAAACAAGAAAACACGTTAAGGAATGTTGAGAACAACCATATTCGCATTTAAAATCGTATTAGCCCACCTTTTCCCAACTTTACCTGGATATGCAAAACAGGAGTGTAAGCTGCAATTATTAGCACTAGCCAAACAAGCCCGTCATAAACAAAAACACTTTTTATTGAATTATAACATTATATTACATATAACGTTAACATTGAATTTTTTAATTAAAAAAAATTATAAGAACTAAATTCGAGGCGGGTAGAATTTGCACTATATATTTTACATAGAGGTATGGGAGGAATTTTGGAATTTACAAGCGCTATAAAGTTTATAATACAGGCCCAAAACGCTGCAACAAATGTAATCTTCATAAACGTTTTTTTGTGTAGTTGTAGTAGAATAACTTGAATGTGGTCCAATGCTGTATGCTATGAGGGGCGGTATCCCACATATCTGTTTCAAATATTTTGTAGTGTTTTCATCACTATTTATGAAAAGAATTTATATGATTTAGTGTTTGGGAAGGTAGGTACATGGGTGGGTACGGTTAGATACTCAACAGCGACTTCCTATAGGAAACTTGGCAACACTGCACAACTTACATGGAGGATACATGGGAGGGTACAGTGGGAGGGTACAGCAGGAGGGTACATGCGCCACCTCTGCCTTACTCCAGCCTTCACTTGTGTCTCAGTCCCTGTCACTCCACGCCGCCCTGTGTCCACTCTTGGGACCAGAGGCAGGTAGCCCTTGTCCCTCCCCTTGTCACATTCCCCGTGACTGGCCACGAGAGAGAAGACACGACAAGGAAGTGGACACATCAGAAGAGGAACCAGTCACGTCCCAGACAATTAAAAGGTTAAATGTCATGTACTGACTGTGTGACTTTGTGTCATTTCTTCCAGTAGCGGACTCATTTCCGCTACACGTGTAAGTAACAAAACAAGTCTAGGCGCAAATTTCAAAAGTAACGAGTACAATTAAGAGCCCCTAAAAACTGCAGGCACATATCGAATTTGACATATGCAGACATATATTGCAAATATTTATTAGCAGTATTCATTGTTATATTATTGGTTAATTATTTTTTCTGTTTATTATTCTGGACCTTGCGGAGCATAGGCATATTTCCCGCATTGACAAGTCATTGTTGTTGAATCAAAAACAGACTTATCTCCGCACCAAGACACCTCCGGATCACAGCTTTGCCCAACTGGCAACTGGCACTTATCTTTCAAAAAAACTTCGTTGTTGGGACAACCACATTGCATGACAAACCTCGGCTCTCATCGCAATCGCGCGCAGTGATCACAGTTTGCATTAGCAAATATGCCACACGACACCTGCACACTTGGTCAGGATGGCAATTAGAAAAGCTCTCAAGAGCACATGTCCTTGCTTGATTGACAAAACAAGGGCCACCAATTTGGCCCTATAAGACAAATGCAAAAATCTATCAGAAAGTGAAACCATCACGTATTAAATATAATTCTGTTACAAATTTTTTGTTTAGCAATATGTCGTCATAAGGCATTTGAGAGTTCTAATTTACTACGTCGACATATATTGTTAGCAGAATTGATATAGTGGTTGTAAATTGAAAGAAAGTCGCAACGTTTCGGCGCACTAAGTTTGTAAGAATTGCAACGTCTCGGCGCACTAAGTTTGTAAGAATTGTGTACTTTAAACCAAGAAAAATGTTACTACCATTACATACTTTGATTGTGTGATCCAGAGGAATGGTAAAAATTTTGTATCAAAACTGGGAATACGGAAATTGGTAATTAATAAACGCAAATCATTTCCCCAAATACGCATTAAAGAATTGTTATCTTCTTTTTCTACACACAAACTTACTATGCTACAATAAGAGCATGAACCCGATTTTTAAATATAAACCTACATTGTGCATATTTTATGAAGCCCGAACAATGAATAATTTTCTACATAAAGTAACATAATTTTAAAGTTAGAAGCTATTCTCGGTTATTTTCGTTTTAAAATGGTGAAATTTTCTAACCACGTTCTATATTACGTTGGTAAGACTTGGGTCGCAAACCAAATGAAGTTTCAAAATACAGGTATTGCACAAATGAACCGTTTTGAAACACCGGTTAACAGTTCCAGAGTTTTGAAAAAATTGCGGACATAAAGAATATTTTTGAAAACAAATGACCAAACATATATCACCATCAAATGTACAAATATATCATATATCAAATAAACTAATATCTGTGCAATGTCTGTGTCAAGGCACACAAGTTACGTAAGGATTGTAAAGCCTAAAAATGTGTTTTTGAAGTTCTTATTAAAAACATTCTACAAACAAAAATGAGAACTTTCAAATTTGTGTCTTTATGGCAACGATTTTGTTTCTGACACATAGTATGAGAAAACTCTTAGTACTCTAGTACTTGGAAAAGTGTTATTAGAATTGTGTTCACAATAAAGCAATTCACAATTATTGCTGTCGAGTGCACATTTAAAAAAAAATTATTACTTAAATAGTGTTTGTTTATACGTTTTTTTTTAATTATTTGACATAGTTTCCATTAAATATCTACCAACGAGTTTGACAACGTCATTACAGTTTGCAACACTTACGTTGAATTTATAACGGCACTATACTGACCTCAATTAATAATAAAACAATTCAGAGAATTTAGTACTGAAATACTGAATTTTGTGCTACAGAAAATGTAAAACATGACAACCTGGGTACGACCACCCACAAGAAAAGGCCTCGGTTGGCTAATTTTTTAACCAAAATCAACCTAATATTAACACTCACGAGACATACCTTAAGTTATTTTTGACGTATAGAAGGTTGGAAAGATTTGTAGAATGCTTTTTAACGGGTTATTGATTTTTTGCTTGGCAGTTTTAAATTCAAGTCCTTGGAGTGACATTTGATGCGCGTCATAGGCTAAAACTTTGTATAGCAATAGATATAAAGATATTTAAAAGTCCAATAAAATGACGTAAATGAGCTACAAAATTAAAAAAAAGAGCATGTGAATGACAAAATTTAAACAGTAAAATTGTATGAAACAAATTTTAGTCCGTTTATTTCTACAAGTTTCATTCAAAAGGTTTTGATGCCAGACTTCAGTTAATTTAGTCAATGCACGTCATTGGCGCAAACTTTCGTTCCTTTTTCAAGTACGAACAAAAACTGAACACTCAAGTTCCTGCGTGATTTGCAGCTTCTTCTGCTGCTCTCTCTCTAACTATAATTGTACAATTTGATACTTCAATTGCTGGTTGGGGTGGAGCTAAGTGGTCCAGGGAAAAATCTCCAAATCCCTGCCAAATTTTTTTTTTCAAAAATGAAGCATTTTATAAATTAAATGATACTTTTATTTTCAAAAATTAGATTTTTAACGTTTATTATGACGTTATGTTATGACGTTTTATGAGTTTTAAACGTTTTAGAATGTTTAGGATAAAAAATCTGTTTTTCACCTAAGCATTCCATGGAGCTGTAATCTAGATTAATTTACTTGCATTAAAAACTTCAAATTTCTATTTGACACAACTTCTAAAGTATAAAAATAAAGGAAATTTCACCGTTGTCCATCACCAACAGTTTTCAATGTTTCCGCGTTGGAATGTTTGGTTCGACAAACGCGTTCAAACACTGCCTACAAAACAAAATACATATTTTGCGGAACAGCAACATTTAGGCTAATAAATCTACTAGCAAACAAAACATGCCTCATAAATTTTTGGCCCCAACAATATAGAAAAGTAGAGAGATCAAGCTGTACTAATTTTATTCAATTACATAATTATTCAATATACTATTCAGAAATTGGCAAATAATCAGAAATAAAAGAAAGTTCAGATATATTCAGACAATTGTGCGGCAGAAAAATACCAAATTCGACCTCAGCCCTGCATTCAACAACTTTCAAAGTTGAGCATCACTCAATTCGCCCAACAGGTAGTTATGTACAACAAAACTCAACAAATTCAGCGGCTTCATGACAAAACCCAGAAAACCAGGAAAAACAAAACCGACGAATAAAAAAACAAGAAGATAAAATTCTGAATGAGTGGCAGGTAAAATTTTCAAAAATTTGGTATAAGAAATGAACTTAATCTAACAAGGTAACATTTTTTTATGTCCCCTGTGTTTCACGACGGGACCTATGCAGTTTGGTAGACCAAGAGGTTCTAAAATTTATCCCAAGGGGAAAATTGTGCTAATTTAAAATTGGCGGAGATATTCAAATTTGGATATTTAGAATTGCATGAGAGAGACACGAAGAGTCCTGCTTCTAGTTTTCTCTTTCACATTCTTTTTCCTCTTTCGCTCAATCTTGAGAATCTTGAGTTGAGAAAAGAGAAAGTGAGTTGTGCAAGAGATGATGGATCCCATCCCACTCCACTCTCCACGTAACTGCCAAAATTCGAATTTGAATTTCATCACCAATTTTCAATTCACAGAAATTTTCCATTAGGTTAATTTTTAAGACCCTTTCGCCTACCAAACGGCATAGGTCCCGTCGCGAAACTTAGGGGACATCAGAAAATGTTACCTTGTAAGATATAAATGTAAGATATATATTAAGCTACAAGAATTAGGATTGTTTGTTACACAAAAAGTTTGACCTTCCCAAATTTGACTTTTGTTGAACTATAAAAACTTCATATCATAGAATCATAGTTTCATCCACTAACTTGACATTTCTTGGCCAATGCTGAGCAAATAAATACCATACACAAAAAATCGAATTTAAAGATATTTGCAATTTAAAAACTAGGACACGGATCAGGCACCAGCACTGTTAAATTAAAAATAAGCATGTTAGCACACAGCTTGTAGTGAGGGGGATTAGGAGGCTGCTGCTAACTTGGGCAAGTGCCGGGATTTGAACATCAATTTCTTGCAGAACAAGTCATATTGCAGTTAATTTATGCAGTTATGAAACAAAAACATTTTTTTTAAATATGTTTAGAATATTTGTTTAAAATAAAATAATAATAAATAACTCCAGCTATATGAACTACACGGGAAACACTATCTCACTCTCTTTTTTAAAGTACGCAAGGCTATAGTGCTTTTATTTAGTACAATCGGTTTTCATCAAAGTCTCCGTTTTTACTTTAGTTTATGTCGTAAATAATTAATTTCCGACAACAGTGAGCTGACACCTCCTAAACATTCTAATTTCAACCTTTGGCAAATTTTTCAATTTCAATTTGACAAAGCCTTCTTTCCTCCTCTGCTAGTTTCTCCTCAGTTTGAAAATGGTTGCTCTTCGAGATTTCCCAAGCTATTTCTTCTTTCTCGGACACTTTTTCATTCTACTTGAAGTAGAATGTGTCGTATTTTGAGAATTCGGGATTGCATTAACCCCATTTGTTTTAAATGTTGACTTGGAGCATAATATTTGGAAATGGCGATGAACCGTTGCGGCGAAGGTTCATTATGTTTGTAAACCTAAACTGTAGAGCGGTTAGGGTTTACTTACTGTAGAAAGTTTGTTTAAAAGTCACGATCATGGTCACTTTTTAAAGCTTGTTTAAGAAACAAGTCTAATTTAAATAGTTCATTTTGATATAAATTATTAAAAATAAAAAGAAGATGACCGGGCTTGAACCGAGAAGTTCGTGTTTATAGCTAGTTTTCACCACCATTAGCACTGGCAAAAGAAATATTTTGAAATGCCAACTTTTCAATTGGAATATAATTGAAATACCCAAGTTACCTCAAGTGACAGACACGAAGAGGGATTTCTGGGTTCTCAGTTTCATTTTTTTCTGTTTTTTAAAACGCATTATGAATTAGCGTTTTTGTCGAAAAATCCTGTAATTCTTTTCAGCTTGGAATGGACCTCAGCTAAATATGTTAGAGGACAAGGTTGCAACGTTCTGCTCAAAGATGTTTGGCGCGCCGCAAAAAAATTTAACCCAAGCATTGTGCTACAGACGGCTTTTTCAAATGTTGTTGAGTACCGGTACATATTTGCGCATTGGGCTAAGCGCAACTGCTAGTAAAAAAGTAAATTTTGTTTGAACATATTCTTGTTACCATCACTACTGCAATACTTGAAATGCATCTAGTAACGCTTGAACAGTATTCATCTGGTTAGTGAACTAACTAAAAGTGAATCAGCACATGGCCTGTACCAGAAATTACAAAGTTTTTTGAAACTTTTTTTTTGTTAAAGAAATAGTCTAATTCGATTAAATAGTGAAAAAAAAACTAACAACACCGTTACAGGTTGCCGAATATTTAATTTCATTTAATTTCAACATAATTTGAAAAAAAAAAGAAGAAAATATTTTCTTTTTTTGTAATACCAATTATTTAAAAAAAATATAATATGGAAGAACGTATTTTTTCCTCTCTAACTATTATACGGCACGATCTGCTGTCCTATGCTGAACTTCTAAAAAGTACCGTAGTCAATATTTTACATCCAATACATCGTATGGAATATTTATTGAATACATTTTACATTGCATTTTTTAGTCGTAATTTTTAGTTATCCAATGAACGGCTGTGCTTGTAAGTAACAAAACAAGTCTACGCGCAAATTTCAAAAGGAACGAGTACAAATAAGAGACCCTAAAAACTGCAGGCGCATACCGAATTTGACATATGCTGACATATATTGCAAATATTTATTAGCAGTAGTCATTGTTATATTATTGTTAAATTATTTTTTCCATAGTGATTTTGGAACGCATCTATGGCTGCCTGCATCCAATCCGTATCCTGCTGAGCACTGGCAGACGTCGGAACGACGTGCGGCATTTGATGGACAATCACACTGAAAAGAATCCCCGGGGCTGAAGGCATCCAGTTGACATTTACAGAATTCTGCACCTTGCGGAGCATAGGCATATTTCCCGCATTGACAAGTCATTGTTGTTGAATCACAAACAGACTTATATCCGCACCGAGACGCCTCCGGATCACAGCTTTGCCGAACTGGCAACTGGCACTTATCTTTCAAAAAAACTTCGTTGTTGGGACAACCACATTGCTCATCAACCCACGCCAAGCCTTGGACTGGACTCAATTCACATGGCTTGTCCTTAGTGCAAATGCCATTGAAACTCTGGGAGGAACTTCCGGGTTTGGTGCAGGTACAAACACGATCTACGCATGACAAACCTCGGCTCTCATCGCAATTGCTATTTGTCTGGCAAGACATGCCATTCCGCTTGAGGCAGATATTAGTGCCAGGCTGTATATTCAGATTGCAAGTACACTTTAAGTCGATGCATTCGCTTCCGTCATCACACGGATCACCGTTTACAGTGCACTTTGACCCAATGGGAAGCGCGCAGTGATCACAGTTTGCATTAGCAAATAGGCCATACGTACACCTGCACACTTGGTCAGGATGGCAATAGGAGACGCTCTCAAGAGCACATGTCCTTGCTTGATTGACGAAACAAGGGCCACCAATTTGGCCTTCTTGTCCACACTTGGACTTGCCGGAGGATTCCATGATTCCAAAAACGAGTCCCACAGCAACAGTGACCCAAAACATCTTTAATTGTTGACACTGGAAGACCCAAGACAAATGCGACAATTGATAAGAAACTCAATTGAAACTATCACTTGATAAACATAACTCCGTAACTCAATAAACGCAACTCATTTCTCCAACTATGCATCCAAGAATTCTTACCTTCCCGAAAGTAACATACATAAAAAACATAACATAACATACTTAACATACTTAACATACTTAACAAACATACTTATACAAACATAACACACTTAAAAACCGTTAGAAATCTGTATAAATCAACAATATTTTTGGCTGTCCGAGCCGCTCTGTATTGTTTGGATAGATTGGTACTTATATGTTGCGGATCATCCTAGACATGAAGTGACTTTGTTAAAGCCTCTTTTTCGTCAACTTCAGTCGAAATGCCATTAACGTTTGCAAAGTTTTGATTTTTTGCTACCAAAAGCTCTTATGAGAATTAACACGTAAATCTTGAGATATCACATGACCCTCTCCCCCTTGAAATCTTTTGGAATTTTGCAAATTTAGTCAAGAAATTAGTAGATGTGTTTTCACGACTATTTCACTTATTTGCACCCCAAACCAAACCTTATATCTCGCAAACTACAAAAACAAATATAAACGCAAAACACAAATCAAGAATACAATACATCAATACACAAAAAAAGAATTTGAAATCGTATTTTAAAAATAAAAAAAAAAGTTTTTCGTCATGGAGTTAAATGCGAGGTAAGGGGTTAGTTTTAGATTAACTAGATTAATCTATTTTGTCGATTTCGAGCTGATAGCGAGTACGATGGGTGGTCCCCTCGTTAGGGAATATATGTGCAAGCGAGTCGAGTGAGTAGAGCGTTGGAGTGGGCTACAGTGACTGGAGCGAGCAATTCGGAATTCGGATTTATTTTTTAAAATTTGACCCCTTACAACTTTTGAACCAGGTTTAGGTTAACCGACATTTTAAAGTGAGAAGGTTATCCGGATTATTTTCTGTTCCTTTTTTAAATTCTGCGATTTTCTAACCGGGATGTATTATGTTTGTAAAATTTGGGTCTCAAACCAAATGAAGTTTCAAAAAAACAGTTATTGAGAAAATTAACCGTTTTGAGACTGTTGAAAAAATTTAAAGAAGCTTATTTTTCAACCAAAGTCTAATAGAAAGTTAAAAGGACTCGTGAGACATACCTTAAGTTGTAGTTGTTGTTTAGAAGCCTTGAAGTTTAGAATGTTTCTTGTTGCCTTCTTGCTTGGCATTTTATATACTAGTACTTGGAGTGACATTTGAGGCGCGTCACAAGCTGTAACTCCGTATGAAAAGAGATATAATATATATTAAAAATTTTTAAAAGTTAAATAGAATGACGTAAATTTGCCACGAAGAGTCAAAAAGAACAATAATTAACACAACTTAAATAGTAGGAATCTATGAAACAAATTTCAGTCCGTAATTCTATTTCTAAAAGCTTCATTCAAACAGTTTCGATGCCAGTTTGCAGTTAATTTAGTCAAAACACGTCATTGGCGCAAACTTCGTTCCTTTTCCAAGTACGAACAAAAACTGAACACTGAAGTTCCAGTGTCGACGTCAACCAAATGTAAAATGAATGGCCATTAAATTTTTTTTTGATGTTATATTATATTAAATTTACTTTTTTTGAATTTTGTTAATAATGCATTTTCCATAGTGGCGGCAAAGTAATTTATACATATACAACTCGACCATATTGATACTACAGTACTCTGTATTTATAACATGGTTTTACTCATGACAACAATGGTACGTGAGTTATTTGTTTGAGAGTTAAAATGCGCTGTTACTTCCCCAGACATCATATTACTTTGTCCTTTAATTTAAGGAAGTCTTTGCATTAAAACTACAATCAAACAGATAATGAGAGGGTGGTTTCAATATAAACAAACCACAAGCCATCTCACGTCTTTATTTTTTACTTATAAGATTGACTGAATAACGATATTTACTATTTCTAATAAATATTTTACACGTTGACTTAAATATACTTCAAGCTACGTGCGCGTAGCTTGATGGTCCTTTACGAGACTGCATCAAATTCTGCATCAAACCTGTCCAAGCCCATAATATTTACTGACAGGGTTCATAAATCTTATCACACGGATAATTACAAGGAAACATTTCAAACTCAGTGCTTCATATATACCTAAGTACAGAAAAGCATGGCTGAGATGGTAACAAATTTTAGATGAACATAGTTTACAATTACTGGTCGTTACCGTTCACAGTAATTAACAATTTTATCAGTTTTATCGAGTCTATGTTTTTTAACATGTAAGACTCTAAAACACATTGAACAAGGGCATGCATTATGTTTGTACTGTTGTTTAGCAAGTAAAAACCTTACCAATTTTTATTTCAGCCTGAGCATTTTTTTCACTTAAACCCATCGTTCAAAGCCAAAGGATAAGTACAAAACACAGCACATCTCACATAACGACAGCCGGCTTCGTCACATAATATGTCAACGCAGTGAAGCGACGAGTTACTACAGAAATTCTGCTCAGGCAAAGCTTTACTACAAACTGTCAAGTTTCATAGCACTTTACCGCCCCATGTAGTATTTTCACTAAATAACACCAAGATACTGGGAAGTGTGATGCACGGAGCAAAAGGTAGGTAGAAACGTACATAGAAAGGGTATTGAAACTTTGCATTTAATCTTTTATACAGAATTTTAACTTGCACCGTCAGCATAAAGCAAAAAGCACTCATCATACATCTTTGCACCAATTGCACCGTACACTAAATTGACCTTACAAAGTTGACCTCTACTATATTTTTAGAACAACAACTTATTTACTTGGCCCTACATAGCTTTTAAGAACAATAACGTTTAACATTGCAATAGCCGAAATCTGCAATACCAGCACGTTATACTTGTTTGCATCTGAATAAAATTTTTTGACATCATTTGACCTTGCATAATTTTTTTGAACAATATCGAGTTAGAATACGGTATCTGGGAAACTAGGAAAATTTTCGAAAAAATTTCAAAAGCTTTCTACTATCCATGAAACAAAAAGTTATGATTACCACCGTGATCCCAGTGACCTCGATGACCATAAAATGACCTTTCAAGTTCAATTTTTTTTTGTAGAAAATAACCTGAAACGAAAATTTATGATGATCAAGGTGACCCTGGTGACCTCAATGACCTTGAAAAGGACCTTTGAAGGTCACAAATATTTTTTGGAGGAAATGACTTGAAACAAAAAGTTATGATGACCACGGTTACCCCGTTGACCTCAATGATCTTGAAAATGACCTTTCAAGGTCAAACATTTTTTTGTAGGAAATGACCAAACAAAAAGTTACTATGACCCCGATGACCCCAGTGACCTTTTTTTATCTTAAAAATGATCTTTCGAGGTCATATTCAAGGTAAAAATTTTCAAAAAAAAAAATTCAAACTTTGTCCAAAAAGTAGGGTTGACGCTTCACAGTGGATTGTTTTGACTTGTTTACAACAACGACTTACGTCGCTACGGATAAAATAAGATAGCAGCCCTACACTATGAGGAGATTTTTATGAGAAAAATTTAATTCGGCATTTCCATAATTTTTATTTATAGCTGCGCGTGCGTTTAATTCAGCAAATTTTTCTAATTTTTTTTTTCAAATTTCAAGTTGCAATTATCTTGTCATAGTCTTATCTTGTTTGTCTATTGAAGATAACTTTAGCTTACGGTAAAGCTTCCGGTAGGATTTCGTTTTAGGAAGGAGAGAGGAAGGAAAGAGTTACCCGCCACGGGGGCTGGGTTGAAGGAGGGGTGGTTTTAAAATGGTCGGGGGTGGGGTATTCGCCGACAACCCCGGCGGGGTAACTTCCCCCGCACCCCACTGCCCCTGAAACGAAATCATCTCAATCTTGCTGTCAACAGCCGCGTAATGTTTCGAGGATGGCGCTTTTTGAAATAGAATATTGAAGCGCACCGCTCTGCAAATGGTCAGGCCCAATTAGTGCTCTTATTTACAACTGAACGATTGGCATATTTTTAAAAACCAATGTCGGCCTGAAAGTTCTGGCCAATGTCATGCTTGACAAACCTTGATATGGGCAAAGAATACCAAAGGTGCCAATTTATGAGGAATGAAAATTCAAATTTTCAAATTCTGAACTTCCCGCCAAAAACATCCAGCGCATTCTCCCTATGGAATTTTGAGACAATTTCCCCTTCACATGACCAAAAAGAGGTCATTTTGAGAAGCAAAATTAGGTGACAAAATGACTCAACTCGCACTAAATCGTACTTAAACAGTATTCAGAATCCACTCAAGTTAATTTACGGACATTGAAACCTTACTAATTTTTAAAACTTTTTTAAAATGACCCTCTGAAGTGAATGCCTTCCGGACCAAATGGCACTTGCGTGCAAATTGCATTTGTTTATTTTCGTTGCCATGCTATCTCCTTGTCGTATCCAAGTGCTCAAAAATCCACTGTGCGCTTGGGTGAAAAAGGTTTTTTTTGCTCCAAAGCGTTCAGAAACGTCAAGATTCAGGCAAAGCAAAAAGAGTTTATTGAGAATTTTTTTTTATGTTTTTTGTAAGAACAATATGTGTTTAACATTTGTACCGTTATCATGTTAGTGGTCAGGCACCTATTTAAGGATATACAGTTTTTACCGGTAAAAATTATTAGCGCTTCCAATTTGACTTTCTTTTTTCAACAGATTAGTTTTAGTGCGACGCAGCGCGCTTTTATTTTTCATTCATTTTCATTTTCGCTAATATTTGGCAAGCGCAAGATCAACATGTAAATATTACACATAGTCAAATTTTTGTTCTGTAACATTGATAAATAAAATAAATAAATAAGAGTGGTTTAAAGTTAATTTTACAGGCTTGGTCACTACGAGAATATATGTTCAAAATAGGTAACAGACGTCACATTAGTTTTGAATAATTCAGTAGAAATTAATAATGGTTGATAATATTGGGGATTTGTTCATACCAGTTGATATGGAAATATAGTACTACTTTTATGTGTCGTGGTCAGGACCTGTGTTAGAGAGAAAATCAATCAAGAGTAAAATAGTTACTCTGTTGAAAAACAGTGTAATAAAATCGCCAGATGTCTGTGTCAGATTTTTTTAAAGTACCCAAAACAGGTGAAGTAACTATTTTAGAAATTAAAAAAAACTTGGTGAAGTAACTATATTCAAAGTTTAAAAAAAATGAGAAATAACTGGGTAAAGTAACTAAACTAACTATCACTTTTAAAGCAGTGATAGTTACCACCCACCAAATGTCTCCGCAAAGCACGGCAAAAGCATCACAACTGGAACTGA
>JAQFYP010000524.1:0-22178 GCA_034694865.1 Bilobella braunerae | reverse complement strand
GCCTCCCCACCATGACCGGAACCCACAGTACCCACAGTACCCACACATGTTGACGAACCCATAGTGGAAATGTCAAAAAAAAAATTGTCTTTTTGAACATAGATGATCGCTTTTAGCGTTTCCAGCAATTTTACCACCAAGTCATCAGTTTGAAACTGAATAAAATTAGCTCCTTCCACGATTGCTTGGTTAGTTTTATTTGCAAATATTATTGCTTGTCAGTATTTCGCCAATAAATATGTCTATCAATCGGAACTTGGTTTAGGATGATGGGCTACAACGCAGTTAAATTTTTGTTGCGTAAACACAGGTTTCACTTCGGCTAAAGTGCATATAGTGCAACTACAAATCTATTAAGTAGAGTAATAGCTGTTTAGTAAATAAAAGAAACAGAAAGTAACAATTTGAAATTGGAATACTTTTACGATTGTTTAGGACTTGTAGCCCTAAAACATAGGAACGTAAATAAACATTTTGAAAAAAAATTTATTGTTTGCATTCAGTAAATCGATCAACCAAACCTAATGTTTTTGTTTATTCAGGGGTTCGTCAAAATGAGGTGGGGTCACACCATTGTAACCCTCCTAACCGTATAAGTTTTAGAACATCCCCCCAAAAACAAATGTGCAAAACAAAAAGCACATCAAGACAGGTTTGGATGCAAAATAGAACAGTGTTTATTTATTTATTTATTTTTGTTTTGTTTTTATAGATTTTTTGGCTTCCTTATATTTTACCGTAGGGTTATTTGCTGACGACAGAATTTTAGGATTCGTCTCATTAATAATTTCCAAATTCCAACATGATTGACAGTTATAATTTTATGTAAAATATTTTAACTTTAAAGTAACTTTTCAAACAAAAAATAGAACGTTGTCGTTGACAAAAGCATGTCGTGTAGTTTTTTGTATTAGATCATATCTGTTGAACGCTCATGATTTGGCCAAAGTAGGTTATATTTCAGGTTCTTCTAGCACAAGGAGTCATGTTGATGGGGATAGGTCCACGACCATAGGCAAATGTCAAATAGCATAAAAAAAAGTAGCAAGACATAAATTTTTACAGAAAAGACTGAGAAACAATAAAATTGCGACTTTCGCGGGGTCTCTGGTGGGCCTGCGTTTAGAAGTGATGTACTTTTTGTGCAATCTTCTACATGAAAATGCATTTTGAGACTACTTTTTTTTTTACCGAAGTTAAGCGTTTACAGCAACCAACATTGAACACTGTGTAAACCTGTATTCAAAAATGGTCTGGACCACGGAACCTGGATTTATGATAATGGTGACAGGAATGCGCGCGGACGCAAGGCGACTCTGCGCTAAAATGAATTTGATTTTTAGTTTGACCGGAAGTGACCCCCGTTAGGGTCGAAGTTCAAGAATATCGTTCTATGGGAACGTGAAAAATTATCCCTACAAATGCAGTTTCCTTTTGGAAGGAGAACAAGATTTAAATACTTTCTCTGTAGCCCCCTACAACTTGAAATGAGCTGTTGGCCTCAAAATGGCCTTTAAGGTTGCCCCGGTTCCAAAGAGATTGGAGTCTAGATGCGCCTCAAACGTTCTTATCTACGTGGTTTAAAATCTAAGGATCCTAGAGGGACTAACACAGAAGGTGAAAAGAGGTATAATTGGAAAGGCCATCGCTTTGTCTATAACATGAGAAATTCCGAATCCTCAAATAAAATTTCTTGTGTTGTGTTGTTGTGTTTTAGGATTGAGAATTTTTGGGATCACACTAAATACCTGATTTCTTTGCAATGTCATCCCAAAATTGAGATTTGAAATCTATCAGTTCAAAGTGCAAAGGCTTTTACAATTTATGTATGTTTGTTGGAGGAGGGGAGTAGCTAATTATAGATTAACTAGCCCAATCCACACCGCTCAGACCTCAAACGGGCCCATTGTAGTAACTCACCAGAATATGGTCTCAAGTGTTTTCGTTTTTTCGAAATCAAATATTGGCCATTGTGATACATTCAAAAAAAGATAATTTTTCAAAATAGTGAGAATTCCCAATACTCAAAAAATGAAAAGCTTATGGGATCTTGCACGTGAATTTTGCGGTTTTAAGTGGTCCCCCCTTACAAAATTTTCTTTTTTTGAAAATTCATACGCATACAGTGCATAAACTTTGCATAGAAAACATAACGCCGTGAGCAGAGGTTTGCGCATATCCAAGGTACACCGGGCCACAAATCCTTAACAATAATTACTATTAAGAAAACGCAGTTGGTTGGCGGTGGAAAGTCGTAAGGCTTCTACATCATCAACTATTTTATGGTCGTTTTTAACAAGTGAGTTTGGCCAAATAGTGAGCTGCGTTGCCTTTTTCTCGAATGTCGCGGGTTCGAATCGTGGTGTTTCCTTTTTTTGTTTAACTTTTTTTTTACACTAGAGTTTTTCAAATAGCTTAAGACCATCGTCAAAATAATTTATTTAATTCTCTAATTGTGATTTCAATTTGTTTATGAATTGTGATTAAACAATTAACAATAATTAACTTTTAAAAATTGAGTTTGTGATGTAAATGGGGATTTCTCCCTACGCTGAAACTAATTGTGACCTTAAAATGGCTCAAAAAGTTTTCCTAATTAGTTAATTGTGATTTATAATTAACAATAATTATTGTTAAAATAGATACTCCCGTCTTAGGACGGGGGTTCCTTTGCTAGTTACCATATATAAAATGGGGGTGCTTACGTACGCTGAAGCTACGTATGACTAACTATGACCTTGAAATTGCTCAGTGTTTGCGTTTTTTTTTAAATCAAATCTTGGCTATTGTGAAAAAAAATAATTTTTCAAAATGGTGAGAATTCCCACTATTCAAAATTTCAAAAAACTTTTTTTAGAAAATTAAAATTATGAAAACTTTATTTGATTTTACACGTGAATTCTGCGGTTTTACGTTTTACCCTTACAAAATATTTCGCTTCCAAAACATTATTTTCTGGATTGGCTGAAACACGATCAACGGAAACGTATTAAATACCTACGCGTAGTTACACATCAAAACCCAGTGTCTAAACTGTGCATAGAAAATAGAAGGGCGTTGGCAGGTTTGTGGTTTGCGCGCATCCAAGAGTACACTGGGCCACAAATCCAAAAGAATGGTTGTTTCCAGAATTGAAACTGTCTAAATTTTTCTTTGAAAATTTCACGGAATTTTACAGGGATTTTTTCGGTTTTACGCGGCCAACGCTTAGAAAATTATCATTCTTTAAAAATTTATTTTGAAGTTAAGTTAATTGTTGTTAAGAAGCGGTATTATTTTATACTCTATTTGAAAACAACTGAAAACGTTTTTTTTTTTATAAAATTCCATGTTAATTTCTTAGCATTGATGTCGTTTACATATAGTCAGAATTTAGGCTTCCAACCGAGCGCCATTGCGCGTTCGAGCCAAATCGCCTTCGTGTTTATTTTTTTTAATAATAAACTTAAATGGCTAAAGACCGTCTTTCTAATGTCTCAATATCACTTTTTCAGCGTCAATTTTTTACTGTATTCAGTTAATTGTGATTAGAAACTAGCAAAAATCTTTATGAAAATTGTAACTTAAAATAAACAACTCGGCTTGCAATTACGCTTCAGCTAACAATAACCTCCAAGTAGCTTAACTAAAATTCATAATTACTTAATTGTGATTTATAATTAAATACAATTAGGTTTTCGAAATGAATTGGGGGTTCTAAAGTACGCCGAACCTTCATTCATAATAACATTCAAATAGCTCAAATAAGATTCCCAAAATCTTATTAATAATTAGTAAAAATTAACTTTTGAAAATTTATTTTTGGAATTAATAATACTCAATAAGAAAAGTGAATATACAATTTTTGATTTTTTGTTTACAAAGAAAAGTATTGAAGTAGATTTTCTTTACTTTGACACCTCTTTTGCTAACAGAATTCACCCTAAACATAGACAGTATAAAAAATCAACTAGTAAGTTAAGTTTTTACTTAATCATCCATTTATTTACAAGCCAAATTCTACATGAAATATAGGAATGGATTGCTGTATCTTGTATTCAATGCAAAATTTTGCAAAAGGTAATGTAAAATTCAATATTACGGGCGTAGTCTTTATGGGCAAATGTTGTTATCAATTTGCTATTGTCCTTCCTAACATGTACCATGTATCCTTCCTTTGATAAGTCAATGCCAGGATGGTTGGATAATTCTAGTTCCAAATAAGCAAACTGCATACCTCCGAGATTTCTGTAAATATTGAAATATTAGTTTTGTTAATGAAATCTGTCATTTTTTTGACAAGTACTAATCAAATTACCTGTCCTCAAACTGTCCAACTCTTGTGCTTTTCGGAAATACAGCACCTTGAGACTCGTAAAATTCAACAGTAACCTAAGACAAATTTGAAATTATTTTTACACTTGAGCGTAATTTATGCAGCTTAGAAGCTTTACGATTCACTATAATATCCATCAGAGCAATTTTAAGCAATTGCTTTGTATTGGTCCTCGAAGTCTCACTACACTGACTATACTTAAGTAGATATCTGGTATATAATTAATTAGTTCCTAAACACATTATAACTACACTAATCAGGAAATTATATACATTTGAATATCGATTAGAAGATCGGTCCCATGCTGTTTCTATTACGTATATGAATCGTATCCAAGCTTACCGGATAGGCCTGAGATGCCTTGAAATGTGTAACGATGAGTAGTACAACAAAATAGAGCTTCATTTTGGCCTTAACAATATCGAACCTTGACTTTGCCGAGAGTTAGAAAAATTGTATTAAACTGAAACTGAAATAAGTATTACATTTCTTTTTATAGGCAAATTACAACTTTGGGAAGTAAATGGGAGGACAGAAAACACCCCGTGAATAATAGATAATATTACACAACTGCAAATGCCCAAAATTGGTTGGGCAAGTTTTGAAAATATGGAAGGCACTTTAAAAAAAACTTTACTATACTACTTTATTTTCAACAAAATAAATTTGGGATACCCTTTAAACGTTACCAATAAATGAATAAAAAATCGATTCCTACTGACCATTTAATTAACCAACAATTGTTATTTAAAGGATGAGAATCTGAAATTAGGCAAACTTCTGTGAAGAAATTTACTTCTGTTCCAGACGTTCTTGACTAGATTCTACTTCCGTGACTATCAGAAAGAAACTACGAAGTAACCAACAATATTTCAAATATTATCAAACATTCATCGTAAAACTTGAAAACACTCCTTGTAAGTCGATAGTAGAGAAAATCCTAAAAATTAAAAACATATAGAACTAAAAACGGCAAGCTCGAAAAATGGAAGACAAGGTTCCTAAATCTAAATCTAATTTGAGCTTAGGTTTGCCTGGTAGTTTCGCTTGCAAAAAAAAAGGTTATATTACCTGTAATAATTATATCAGTTAAAAAAAAACCAAAAAACAGATTTACCAATTTACCATAGTCCACCCAACAAAATCAAATACCCCACAGTAATTGCCTTACTTTGTTGTGTCCGTCTACCCGTAGCTATTGCACTTTCACTACAACTGCATTCTAAACTTGCATTTGCAGTCCAAAAGCACAATGGCGCTCCAAAACTCAATTGAATTTGCTCCCATACATGAACAATACCCATTGACTCTAGGTGCCTTAACGGAGAAAGTTAGGATTCTCCCGTAAGGAACTCCTTCTTTGGACTTACGCTTCTATGCTATCAATCTGCGTATGCAGATTTTAAAAAAAAAAAATGTACATTTGAGATAAAGCATCTACATTTAGAGTACTTTCATCTCTTCCAAATATTTTTAAGGCATGGACGTTTTTCGTCCCATGGTACTTTTTTATATGGCGAATCACAAGATTCGATCCCAAGAGACCAATAGAAAGACAACAACGTCCTTGTCAACTGGACCTCACGGCTCATGATTAGTACACCTAATAATTGATAACGGGCAATATACACCGAACGTACTTTTTGGGCATTTGAGCAAGCTATGACTTCCTGCATTTGCATGCAATCAGTTGTGGAAATCCTTCGAGAGCTTATCCTTAGATTTTAGAGCAGAAAATAATTGTAAACGAGACAAATAAGTTTGAAAAAGCCTAAAGCCTAACATAATTTTGTTTACAGCGTAATTGCTAGAGTTATTGCACTTATTGGAAATATGAAAAATATAAGTTCGCTAAATTTTCTCTCGCCCAATCAATTTACTTCAATTTAAAGTTCCGTGTTTTCAACCATAGCATATTTGGCCGGGTTAGCACACTGTGTCTTATGTGTCTTATGTGTTAGAAATAGAATTAAATTGAGCCTATAGTCCGTGGGTCGACACTTTCTTCCTTTGTATTTTTTCTCTTAAAATGTAACAACCTTAACCGAAAAAAAGCCTATTGAATTATTTAGTCGCTCTCTACTAGCCAGTCTAAAAACTGGGATCAAATCCCCCAATCCGCCACAAAAAGGTATTCACCGTTGGCTTTGCCCTTAAGGTTTTACATTGCCTCTGACCTTGTGTATTCCGTATCTCAGTCATAAGAAATTCACAGACAGAAGATATAGAAATTCCACAATAGGTTTCCCAATTGTGTTTGTGAGGACTCAGAAGACAGCACTCTTTTGCATACTTATATGCTCATGTGTTCTTCCTTCTATATCTCTACCCACTCCGTAACACGTTGACCAGACGCTCTGTATTGAAATTTTCACAAACCAATCTACTGGTATACTGTCACGCCGGATCACGGGTGAATCAAATATACAATTAGCAGACGACACTTTCTAAATATTTTACAATATTAAATTTGTTAATATTATTGGCGGATTGAAGTAAAAACCGCAGAATTTCCACCAACACAAGTTAAAATTCAACATACACATATAAATTTTCAGCTTTGGGGGTTAAACTAAGTGTCGTCGAAATGATGGATAATGCTCAGACCGCCATGACCCAGAAAGGATTTCTCAGGATATGAAGTTAGCGTCAGCGATACCTCGCCTGTGAGCCTCTTAAATTCTTCACATCTTCAAATTTTCAAGCTTAATTACGCCCAATGAATAAATTTCAAGTTCAAACTCTTTTATTATCGTCACCAGCGATTCATAAATTAATGTTTGGAAATAATTAGCCTAATTAAAGGTTTTATACATTAAAAAAAATCCTTGAACTCGGACAACGTCCCATATGCGGAAATTTGGCCCAATTGAGCTTGTTTTTATTAGCTTTTTTTTTTTATTTTTTGCTCTGTCTCTAACGGTAAAAATGTTGCAAACAGAATTACGCTAACTGTCCACGTCATGTTTTAAGCATTTTTTAGCTTTCTATTTTCTTCGCTATAGTTCTAACGATAAAATTGTTGTAAACAGAGTTATGCTAATGCTCCACGTAGGCTTTCGAGCCTATTTTTTAACTTCTTTTTTTTCGCCATAGCTCTAACGATAAAATTCTTGTAAACAAAGTTATGCTAATGCTCTACGTAAGCTTTCCAGCCTATTTTTTTCTTGCTAACGGTAATATTGTGAACAGAATTGTGTAAATTTTCCGCCCTTCCTTGGACGGGATAATTTTGTTTTAACCCTGCGTCCTGCTGCCCAAGGAAGTCGTTTTTTTGGCGACAATCGAGCAGATTAGATTTAAAATTTCTAAACAATCGCTGCAACACATCCTCCGTTTATACAGTAAAAATGATTGAGTTTTAATTTTAAGTTCTAATCAAATAGGATACTAAATTGGCTGATTGTAAATAATGTATAAATTTATAAGGGTGTGGTTCAAAAGGGGTAGCTAGGAATAGTAGTGTACTTTTGTTTTGTTGTAAAATTGAGTTTTTGAGATGCAAGTTTTGATGTGCAACAAAGAACACACGCATGGACGCACAGGCTCTTCCAATGGCAAATCAACAAAGCTGGGACTTAAAAAACGAGAATAATTATCGCAAATTTTTTCGAAATTGCATGGTACTTCCCTTGTCAAATCTAGCAAATTTTTCTACTGGCAGAAGCAATTGAAAATAAATTACAGGAGTTCTCTTTTTCTGGTCATTTTTGAATTGAAGTATTGAATTTAATCAGAACGACACTGACAAGGAATAACAAATGTAATTTGGCGTCGAATATTTTTCAATGTACAAAAACTAGTTCAATGTCCTTTGCGTATCAAAACATTAATGACCTAACAGATCATTGTAGAAATGCCCTCAATTCACGTCTCTTACGGTTACAAGCCAAAATGAGTGCCTTTTTGGTGTTTATTTTTTGAAAAATCCGAAAGCCTGAAATTAAAATATCTAGAAGAAACAATGATGGTAAAGGGTTTGGGGCAAATATTCGAGTGGGAAGAGACAAATTCGACGAATGCAGCGCGGTACATGAAGTGCGTCGGTGCACAATGGCAGAGTTTTGTACAATTACCAATTTCAGGTGTTGGTTAAAAATGCGCAGACGTGAATTTTGCGACAATATTTTACTATTGGCAATCCCTGTTTTCCGTAAAATAATTTCAAGAGAATAACTCACTAGAATATGGTCTCAAGTGTTTGTGGAAATCGGATCTTGGCCAATGTGATACACTAAAAATAAGATGATTTTTAAAAAATTGTGAGAATAACCATAACTCAAAATTTCAAAAAAAGAGTTTCTGAAATTTTGAATTTTAAAAACCTTATGGAATTTGACACTCGAATTTATGAGATTTATGTGGTTTCCTATTTGTGCATTGCATTAGTTTTTGATACCGGAATATTCTGTGTTACTCTGAAAGCATGAAAGTATTCACGCAATTTAATGAGAACATCGACGTTTCGATAAAACTTCAGTTTTTGATGAAAACATCGAAATTTCAATGAGATTTCATTTTTTTGGTAAGGACATCGAAATTTTGAAAACGTCCAAATTTTAATGAGGAGTCACCTTTTGATTTCGATAAAATTTAAGGTTTTGGTGAGAACATCAACATTCCGATAAAACTTCCCTTGTTGATGAGAACATCGAAATTTCGATAAAGCTTCAGTTTGTGATGAGAACGGCGAAATTTTGGATGATTCGAAAACTGTAGTTTTATCGACATTTCGATGTTCTAATCAAAAAGTATTTTTTTTATCGAAATTTCGACGTTCTCATCAAAAAACGGAACTTTTATTCAAATTTCAATGTTTTCATCAAAAAGAGTATCTTTATCAAAATTGCGCAAATACTCTATAAGTAATCAGAGTAATACAGACTATTGCGGTATCAAAATTTAATGCAATGCACAAAGGGGGACATAATTCCCAGAAATTTGCCATTAGTCAAACCCCATAAACTTTTGAAAACTCTAAATTTGATAATTTTTTTTTTAATTCTGTGTAGTATGAATTGTCACTATTTAAAATAATCATCTTAGTTTTAACCTATCACAATGGTCCAGTTTTGATTTCGATATAACGCGAACACTTGAGGCTATACTCTGGGCATTGTTTATCTGCAAACCAAAATCGTGCACATTTCTTAAAAAAATTGATATCTGAAGCATTCCAGTTACTAACATTTAGTGAAATTACAAATTACCAGTGAAACTTATATAGCTAACATTTGAAGCAGTAACTAATTTTAATTAACCACGAAACAAGCAGTCGAGTTTTTTTGGAAAATTCAAACATATCCAAAATTGTATTAATGTGCATGTAAATATAAGGTGTTAACAACAAAAAACTAGAAATTGAAATTTGTTTCAAAGAATGTTATATTATTTTGCAAAGGTTTTTAGAGGAGAATGTATTGTCAAATTTCATCCCCCAACTACAGGAGTGAAATTAAATAAAACGCTCTGTAAAATCTTGATTTAAAAAACAAAAGACCCTTAAATGCGGCAAAACAAAAATTTCATAGTGTTAGCCTTCCGCTACAAAACAATAGTCCTGTCTCCTTTCAATTTTCAAAAACAGCTGCGAGTAGGGTATAATAGGCTGTGATAATTTCTTGGGGCAAATCTGCAACTAAATTATACGGTACTTTAGTTGGATTAGTTGGATAACCAGGCGGACCAACTAGTTGGTCCTCTACCTGTCAAAAAACCAAGAAATATTTTGTTCATAAAGTCTCTGGCCTCGATGTGTAATGAGCAGGCACGTCATCTAGAAGATAGAAATTTTTTGGGCGGGACACTGTACATCTGACGTCAATTAGTATCCAAAAATCATGGCAAAATATCAAGGGTGTATACTTACGCTGAAACTAACTATGACTTCCAAATTGTGTAGAAATAAATTGTAACAATAAGTAGTGATTTAGTGATATTTTACACTTGATGTGAAAAAGTTTTACTGGCATTTCTGGCTGCACTATTTGAAATTTTATGTCATTTACGATCCTTTATCCAGTTTAAAATTTAAAATAATGTTACAAATAAACTGCATCAATAATTCCGACAAAACTAAAAAATAAATAACCAAAAATAAGTTGAAGTTGTTTACAAAATGCAAACTGTCCGTTCTCTGTTGCTTCTTATCCAAATTTATTATCTAAATTTAATAACTATCAAGACCACCTTTCTCTGAAATGGTGATTTTTTTTAAGAAAACGCCGTGTTGTTGGACCAGTTTATTTAAGTCTTACTTTACTTTTTCTGGTTTCTCAAAAAGGTTATTCCATGCTAGGGAGTCATTTTATTCCAAATATATCTAAGCAAAGTTGTTTTTATTGTCAAAATTAATGCAATCACATAGTAATAATTTTGAAAAAATAAATGTAAAATGTAGCGTAGTACTTAGACACAATACGCTTCGGAAGATTATAGGGCGATCCTTGAGCCGATGTTTCTAACAACCATTGGAGTGCGACTTAACGGCGGAATATGGGCATATGCAATAGTACAACTCGTTGGATATTCCCACCCCATACGCACATTCCCATGCTTTTGTAATTGCATTGTAAACGGCTCTTGGAGACGGAAGGCAAATTTTTTGTGTTCCAATGGAAATAAAATCGGAGCAGTCACAGGCACCAATGGTTGGAACCAAGTCAGTCGGACTCGTTATAGGGAGAGCGTTAGCGTAGCTCATGTTAAAATAAGTTGGTGCTGGACAAGCGCAATTGCCGTTATCACATTTAAGATTTAGTGCACATGGTGCGGTAGCAGAGCAAGGCCATCGTAAATCCTCAAGGCAGAACCCGCCTACGCGTACCCAACCGCCCATACAGTTGCATGTGCCGCTACAAATTGCGCCTTGCACGCATTGGAATGTATTGGAGCAGATCTGTCCTGTACCCACACGTATTGCACTAAAAGGTGTAGTTGTGCTAAGTGTTTCAACAAAATCGTCTACCAATTGGAATTGGGCCTTAGTTGTCACAGTGAGAACAAGTAGAACGAGAGCAAATGCTTCAGAAGATGGCATTGTAGAAGATGAGAAGAAATCTAAAAAGGAAAAAGTCAATTAAACTTATGTTCTTAAATAATCTGAAACTAATAATAAATACAAAAGGCAGTTTGGCGGGTTCGATTAGCTAGCTGTCCAATATTACTTGCCATAGTAATAGTCGATTTTGAAAGCTGTGCGTGAGTGCGTGTGGGCTTGTGTAAAAGTAAAGGTTTTGGTAAAATCGCCAAATCGAGAAAAGAGACATTGAACCATAGGCGTAAATTGCTACCAAAATTGCTAGAAACCGCTAAAAAATATACTTCCTCTTGAAACCATTCGAAATTCGTAATTTATGTTGATGACGAAAGTGCAAACCCCGTTTAGATTGGACAGATAATTATATAACTAAATTCAAATTAATTTTAAAAACGCAAGTCGGGATCAAAGTTCTCCCTAATTTGATGATTATTCAATGACCCCCAAAACAGGAAAAAGTTTTTTTTTTTTACTTTAGGGTAAATTTACTTTTGTACATAAAGTTTTAACAAATAAATATATAATTTAATATTACAGTCTGAGATATTTTATTACTAATCCAACTAACTTGACGATGTCATGAGGTACGGCGTCCTCCAAGTCATCGTCGTCGAGACCGTGACGTCGTAAAGTTAGTTAGAATTAGTCACACATTTTATAAAGGCTAGGCAAATAAACCTGTCATAAGACTTCAGTATTTTTAAGGACTTTTTAATTTTGTAATATTTTTTTCTATCCCAGAATTTTTAATTTCAAGTGTATTCTGAACACAGCTTAATATTTTTGTATTTAAATATTTCATTTACCATTTAATAGTTTGAAATAAATTTTAATTTAATAACTTATTGTTATTAGAAATTAATAACAATTAACTTTAAATCAAATTATTACCTGTAAAGGTAAATTTTACAATAGTTAATTGTTACACATTGTTAGTCCCGAGTCAGCTAATTATGACTCGTTTTCAAGCTGTTTTGAGAGTTTAGTTAGTTTCAGCGTGTTTGGAAACACCACACACATGTATGAGACACGCTAATTTTCAAGAGTTTAAGTTTGTTAATTGTTCATCACAATTAACTGAATGGTTTTGCATTTAGGACATTAAAAATAAATTTCAAACCATTAGAAATGAAAACTGTAAAAGAAAAAAACCAATTCGAACCCTTGAAACTCGAGTTCTAGCATTGTGACGCTAACTCATTATCCAAATGGCCTAGTTTAAAAGTATTAAAAAAACTTAAATATGAGAAATATAGGGGAAATTTGAGCCAGAGCCTGAACACGGCATTGTACATGTACTTGTTGGTTGGTAGTGTTGTCCCTCAATCTGACGGGAATTGCACCTGAAATTGTACGACCATATTTAAGTGGTTTTTTTTTCATAGGTGAGGATAAGCTATTTTGGAATGTGTAAAGACTTAAGACTTCATGCTCTGGTAACACCAATGTAAATAGAAATTTTTGTTATTGCTTCTCTATTTTAGAATCGAGATTGTTTACATTCGCTGTTGTTGCATGAAGCTAAAATTGTAACTCTGAAAACAAGTTTAAATAAAACCCCATCCACTAATTAACATATCACACAAATAGAAGAATTGTAGAGTGTTGGGATATCCTTAGTTTTTAGCGTCACCACTACCCTTCCAAAAAAGCTCTCCGACACTCTCTCTCGAGAACGACGACTCAACTCATGATAATGCTTTGTATATATATATATAAGTCGGTTGATTTGAAGGGGAAAACACATGGAATGCAAGGCTAATGGTAATGAGACAAATACATACCTCGACATGGGTCTAGTTACGTCGTTGTACAAATAAGACGCAAGCTGCCTAAAACTATGGTAAATTGTAGTGTCACAACTGTTAAGAACCTACTTAACTTCTTTGGCAATGGAGCAGCAAAACTTAAGTCCTGCCCCACTAGTATATCACAAAGTAGAACATACAAATCCAACAATTTTTTTGAAAGTAGTTCATTTTCATTCTGAAATCACGTAGAATTCTTTGCAATTAAACAGTTAATGTATTTAAGACTAGGTAAACAAACAAAACTAGAACAAAAGGGTCCACAAATTAGAATGAAAATCTTCCAGCTCTAGGACTAGCTTGTTTGGCTATTGAAGCTAAGTTTAGTCCACGTTAATGAATCCGGGAGGATTTTGTTTCAGATGCTGAGGGCCTTAGGCGGGGTGTTACCCCCTAAACGGGGGTAAAGGTTGGGAGTGCGGGTAAGTTCAAAATACGTCCTGTCAGAAAAAAAACATCGCTTTCTCACTCGCAGAATTCACGACTATTTCGCCTTCATATCTCCAAAAAGAGTTCAATTTGAAATGCAAGAATAGGGAGAAGGTGACTTATTTAGCTTTAAACCGTATTCAAAAAATCTTTGGAATCACTTCATCTTAATTTACCGATATTCAAACCATGCAAGTTTTCTGAACGTTTTTAAATTGACCATTCGGAGTAAATTTATTCCTGTCCAAATAGCACAAACAGCAAAATTGCACGTGCAACATTTTTGCCAATATGTATCCTTGTCGTAAACAAGTAGAATAACTAGCTTTCCATTCGCTTCCGCTACTATTAAAATACAGTATGCGCAGACAATTAGCTTTCAATATTGTCGTATAATTCATTTATTTTACTTACCTGCCGCGTCATGTAATTTTCAATTGATTTCAGTTAAGATTAAATCTGAACATAATCCGGTTCCGTTAAATAATAATTCAGTGCTCGTTTTCAAAAAACAAAGTTGTGACTTCTTATGACAGGGATTGAAGCAAGGGGGACGGGCAGGTATAGGTAGGGTCATTTCAGGGACAAATGGCGAGTATCGACATATTTGCTTAACCCAGTTGCCAACCCCGAGCCACTCTTGACCCGGAAATGACCCCTTGACCTCAAAATGACCGTTCAAGGTGAAACTCTAATTTTGCATGAAAAAAAAGTTGTAATGATCCCAATGGTTCTAGAGGCCCTGCTCAAATGGAAATTCTCCCTTGACCTCGGAAAACCAGGACTTTTCATAAATAATTGGCCTAAAAATCCATTTTTTTTTTCAAAAAATTCAAGAACATTTTGTTAAATATTTTAATATTTTTTTCATCAAATATTTTTATAAAATGTATTTAGTATTTTAGAAAAAAATTTTAGCATGTCTGTGACATCATTTATTTGGCATTCAAATAATTCACATAAACTAAAATTACTTTTTCTGATTTAAATTGTTCTGTTAAAAATTATTTAACCTTTTATATGAACTAAAACGCAAATATTTAGGAAGTTATGGAAAAAGTGTGTTGTTTCTAATCTCAATTAACTGATGAATTAGTTAATTAGCTTCAATAGTCATTCGGGCTAGTTAATTGCTTTCAACGAACGAACGAATTCAATGGCAAGTCAATTGCATTAACATCAATGAATCAAAACACAATTGAATCGCGATCACAAATCGTGCTTTTGCGTAATTTCCGTAATTTCACTGTGAAAATCAAAAACAAACATACCGTAAATGTTCCAAAAGCCGGGTTCTAATACAAGCCGGGGGCCGGGATCCCAAGCTTGATTATAAGCCGGGTCTCTCATAAAGGCCGGGTGTCTAATATAAGGCCGGTTCTCCAAGAACGGTAGAATAAGAGGAGCTATTACTTACAATGTAAAACTTTGTGCTCAATTCGAACTGTTGTTACAAGTTACAGCTTTAATTAAGGTTAAGTTAACAATTGAAATAGTTCCGACTAAAACACGCCAGTCCTCTAACCTAGTTTTTAAGTTAGCAGTAGCTTGCGGTAGCAATTGTATTGCTAATTGTACTGACTAATTCCTGCAATAGATGTTCAGAAGACGGTGTTATCCACTGTTTAAAATAAGGTCAACCTTGTATTCCAAGAATGCAAATCCTAAGATCGGACGATTCAACCAATCATTAGAAAAAGTAAACATATCGGATGATGACGAAGTGTTAATTTACGAATGACGATAGTGACATGAAGGAAGATGAAATGGAAACGGAAATTTTGTTTAGGAGTTGAAATTGACACGGATTTAAACTAATAACCAGAATAAACCCTCTAGAATCTGAATTCTGAATCTAGAATAGTTTCCTAATAAAAAATTGTAAGATTTTTCATAGTTTACTGGTCGAAAAAGGTTAGGTTAGGGTTCAAAATATAATAAAAGCCGGGTCTCTAATATAAGCCGGGAGTCGGGATCCCAGAATTGATTATAAGCCTAGGCTTATATTACAACATTTACGGTGCACAACAAGCAACATCTTTTCTTCCTAATTGTAATTTCATAAAAACATCAACAGAAGATGTGGAAAAATGTCACGCTCATTTGAATTGCGACAATGATTTTTAAGATCCGCGTCTTAATTGGCTAGATGACTTCTCAAAAACTTCATTTAAATTAAAATATAATTAATTGTTGGTTACACTATACAATGCAACCAGATGTTACTGGCTGACAAGAAAGTTTAGCTTTTAAAGTAGAATAACTAGCACTAACGATTAGAATTTTAAATTTTTTTATTAGAATAGTTTTTATTTTTTGAAGCCGTTAGTTTAAGAATCAATCAATTAAAGTGACCACTAAAATTGTACTATTGACAATTTTTGGAAAGGCGGAAAGTCGAATGCAGCAGCTAGTCCACCATTTTGAGCTTTACTCTTCCCAAAATTCGGAACAATTGGCGTAAAATTTGAAGTTTTTTTAAGCCATACTGTAAAAGGCCAAATGACCTTTGACCTTTCAACTGTAGAGTTAAAGCCCTTACAGGCGCTTTACACTCTACCTTTAATTCAAGACACAAATCGGACTCAATTGGCCACAACAATGACCTCTTTAGCCCTTAACCAACTCAGGACACTCAATTAATTCTAATTATAATTTAATCAATTCCAATTAAACCAATTAATCCCTCCAATTAATTAGGAAACGATGAGAATCAAGAGAATCTGACAATTGCAAGCATTTAAAGTACTTTAAGAACTTAATCGGTATTTTTGAGACCCTTTTCTTATCGTTATAAAATTAGGTTTAATTAATCACAATGTTAATTGGGAAATATTCCTATAGGGTTTGTTCAACAAAGTTTGTGAAAATTGTTTGCAAACTCAACCTACAAATAAAAGTTGCTAACAAGCATACTTGTTTACAACAAGTATACTGATCTTTACATTTTCTTGAAATCATGTGTTGAAAATGATTCAAAACGCGTCAAAACAGACCTTAATTTGCTTGTCTACGTTTTGTTACAAACAAGCAATTAAGCCGCTGATTGGCTAATCAGAAACTACGGCTGTACAAAACGACATTTAATTAGTGTAGTAATTAAACGAATCTTTATTTTTTTAATTATTCTTCGACTACAATGAATATATTTGCTTGCAATAGCAAGTGAGTTGTATAATTTCTTCCTCCTACTCCGGCATCACGTAGCCTACTATAAAAATTTACCACTCATTGCAAAGTGTATTACATGACATGCAAATTTAGGTGAACAAAAATTTTGCCAAAAAAAATCCTACAAAAAGTATAGGGGTTTAGCCTATGCCATAAAGTATGTATTGGATACATTAACACAAACTACCAATTCTGAATGTTAACATGCATAGGGCCCCACAATTGTAACATGTTTATGTTTATGATGTTTATCTAGTAATAGTCAAACAAGCCCGTCCTCGAACGAGAGTTTTCTAACGATAATTTAATGTACTGGGTAATTACAAAAGACATACTCAAAAAATACCTGTATTTTACGAAGAATAGAATTGGGGAAACATAAAACAGCTTTCCATACTAAATTAGTTGGGCTAACTAAGTTTTGTACCTTTCCGAGTATAAGTTACGAACACGCCTCATAAAACGCAATATACTGTAGTGACATTACTGCTAGGTAATTTAAAATTCATATATTAAAATTTATAGTAGTAGATGATTTTTTTCAATTTTCAAAGCAGTGGTTATGTGCTCAAACCTTGTTTTCCCATTTAGTCAGATTTATGTAAATTATCCCATCCATTCAATCTCTGAAATCTCAAATGCTACACGTGGAGGCTGGTGTAGATTTTATTATTTAAATAATAACTCTGCAGCGATTTCTTCAGAGTAAATTTCGGTAGTAATTGTTTAAGAAATATTTAAGCTGTGCTTTCATGTATTTTTAATTTTGTGATAAAAAACCATTTAAACTTTTTTTTTCTAATCTCCTGGTTTTTTCGAATTTAAAAAAAAATGACGGCAATTATTGGATTTACCATAATTGCACTGCTGAGCCTAATCTGTTTCACTTCCGGCATGAAAGTGGTCCGTTTACATTCATTAACTCTCTGTTAATATTCACCTTAAAAGCTATACAAGCCATTCTCACAACAGAAAACAATACAGCACTTTACACAGCACCTTTTACATTTTAATTAAATGAATATTAAGTGTCCAAGTGCTCTAGAAAGTTAAATGTCCAATGAAATTAGCTGAAAAGTCTAAAAAAAAGGTTTCTTATTTTTTAAGAAAGGAGTAATTAAGTTTCGAGCCATATTAGAGGCTTTTAAGGTTCCCTAATCGCTAAGCAAAAATTGGCTACACAAAATAGTTTTATATTTTTTCATAAAATCAATATTGATAACTGTAGCAAACTTTTCCCAGAAGCCTCTCAGAAGAGTAGTTCAAAACCAAAGTTTTGTTACTTTCTTAAGACAATTGTCTGAAATCAGCTTAATTTAAATTCATTCACAACATAACTCATAATATCGGTTTATTACAACTCAATTCTTCCAGGTCTGGACCGCCGAGAAACCGGAAGATTTTGTTGAAGATTCCGCAGCAAGTGCTGTGAAGGGTGCATCTGACCATGGAGCCTGTATCCCTGTCTACTATGGAACGGACAAAGACTGCTATCCAGACTACTTGTTTGTTGCATTTTGTAAAGACGTTACTTTGTTAACGACAACAGAACCACTATTCGTTGCCGTATTTGAAAAATCCGCAGCGACATATAATTACTATGAAGTGAAAATTGGTGAAATGGAAAACATTACTCTCCCGACTCGACTCTTTAAAAATATACAAGAAGTTCAAAAGGCGTTTTATTTGGAAGACAGTACAATCAAAGCCCTTTTGTCACAAGGTGTGAAGACGGTGGTCCACAATCCAAAAGCTGCAATGGCATGCCTTACCATTTGTGTTGCAGTCACAACTGGTGTTCAAGCTTGGGCAGCGGGTGGTGCACAAAGCTAGGTTCACTTGAGCTACTCTGTTACTAGTCTGTAGTTGCACTTGTTGCACTCCTGTTACTCAAAGTTAGTTTTGAACAAAATAAACTAGTGGTCTAACAGGAAGTTGCATGTTGTGACTTGTAATCAAGTTCATTTTGATCTTTTATTCATTTTTCTGGCACAGAGGAAATTAGAAGGAAAGAATTGAATTAGCTGACTAGACGTCCACGGTCACCTCGCAGCCAGTAGCTGGACACTGCCACAACGTCAAGGGTACGCGCACTGTCACTTATTGAATTTTTCTCTATTTGAAAAGGGGTCAAGTCTTGAAGCGCCACAGTACAACGATCGACCGAATACTAATATTTGCGGGAAGCGGAAGCGATCACTGTACAAAATCAAGCACCATTGGCCCAACAGGAAAGTCCAATCACTCCACAAACTTAGCGGTTAAGTCTTGAAGTGCCACAGCACAACGCTTAAACCGAATACCAAAATTCGCTGCAGACGGGAGCGACAACTACACAAAATCAAGAGGCACAGGCCCAACAGGAAAGTTTAATCACTTCACGAACTTCGTGGCCAAATCAAACCTTTTAGAGCCACAGCACAACAACGCTCAAACCGAATACCAAAATTTGCTGCAAGCGGAAGCGATCGCTACACAAAATGAAGAGGCACAGGCCCAACAGGAAAGTCAAATCACTTCATCAACTTCGTGGTCTAACCTTGAATCCTGAAGTGCCACTGAACAACAACTATCAAACTGAACAACCAAAACTGGCTGCAAGTGGAAGACATCGCTGCACAAAACCAAGCCTCTCCCTCGCTACCGTACCATAAGGATATCCATTGATTGGAAGTCCTCAACTCTCTTGCCGTATCCTAAAGATATCCAATATTGGAAGTCTTCTCCTACCATTTCCTGAGGATATTCATAATTGGAAGTCCTCTCCTACCATATCCTGAGGATATCCATAATTGGAAGTCCTCTCCCACCATTTTCTGAGGATATTCATAATTGGAAGTCCTCTCCTACCGTATGCTGAGGCTATCCATAATTGGAAGTCATCTCCTACCGTTTCCTGAGGATTTCCATAACTGGAAGTTTTTTCCTGCAATATCCTAAGGATATCCATAATTGGAAGTCCTTTCCTTTCCAACCGTATCCTAAAGATATCCATTATTGGAAGTCCTCTCCTCTTGTACCATATCCTAAGGGTATCCATTATTGGAAGCCCACTCCTCTCCTACCATAACATAAGGATATCCATTATTGGAAGTCTTCTCCCTTAGGAGAAGCAAAAATAAAGGACTGCTCCAATAATCGCTCCAATATGTCAGTTTCCCACTCTCCAAACGGCTCAAAGTCAAACTTGACGCAGAGCACTTTACCATTCCTTCCGATCGGCAAATAAAGCCACAAGCGTGCACGCTAGGATACAGAAGAAATGGAATCAAGCCAGCCTCCGCCTAAAAAGACCAGCATGGCACCGACTCCCCCAACTGCGTCAACCGCCACTAACACGGAGCCAACTAACTCAATTGACAGCCGACACAAACGCTCCCGGTGAGAAATGCAATATGGAGGCTATGCTTAAATAAATTATGGAGACTCAATCGGTGATCCTTAAGAAAGTGGAGCCCATTTTTGAGATGACTGAAAACATTAAGGTCATTGAGGCTAAACTGGAAGCATACGAGGTGAGACTTGAAGCCTTTGAAGCACGAGTGGACCATCTTGAAGAATCAAAAGCTAGTAAGCAAAAAGAAATTGGCTATTTGAAATCAATTATATATCAAAAAATATATTCAATCTTGTTCACCTGCAACAAGCGCAATGATGAACCATGTTCCCTACAAAAAACTAAATGCAAGGCTATCAACCGGTACTATTATGACTAACATATAATTGGCATGCAAGCTAGGAAAGTACAATAGCAGAATATCTTAATGCAATTTCTCTCCTACTTCAGCCACTTCCTCGGGGGTTAGGTATTTTGGGTGTAAATGGTTTTCAAAGGTCAATGTGTCATCTACGGGTGAACGGGGTCGCTGGGGACATCGGAACCATCATAACTTTGTGTATCATGCAAAAGTAGAATTTGACCTTGAAGGGTCAATTTAAGGTTAAAAAGTAATTTTTGAGTAAATGAGACTCTGAGATTATAGGGACCATCATAACTTTATGTTTCATGCAAAAGTAAGGTTCGAACTTGAAAGATGATTTTGAGGACAAGGGGTCAACGGAGGGTCACAGTGAAAAGGGTCTACAAATGTTGTCCCCCTTAACAAGCGGAACAACTTTTGTAGATGTCATTTCTCATGTTGTCATAATGTGTTATTCTTGACCTTCGACATTCGACCCTTAAGGGGGTTACTTGGGGTCAAACAACAACAACTTGATCTGGGCCAGGATATCTTTCAGTTGGGAATTCTCCGTTGCAAATAATGTTAATGATGAATGGAAAAAGTAATCGAATTTTTTTTTGTAATATTCTATCTTTACTGCTTCCACTTTGTCGAAAAGTTTTGCAACAAATAAATTCACGTGTAAACTAAGCCACTCCACGCCAAACACTCCCCACCTAACAATTTCCCAAACCTGGCTTTCAATGGTGTATCTTTAGACAAAACATCTACGAATCTATGCTAGCAGTGTTCAAATCGCCTTGAATATTACTTAAGGCACACAGAAATAAAATCTGCTTAAGCATGGAAATAAATGGCTCCTAGCATATGAACAAGCAGAACTTATGTCTCGGCTATAACAAACAATGATCGGTGGATGTTGATTCTTTTTTCTAGTAATGTTTAAAAAAAAATTGTTTTTAAACTGGGACAAGGAACTTGAAGAAAAAGCTTGTTGTTCTAAGTTTTTGTAGTAGTCTCAAGTTTAATGTTGGTGAGTATTTTGAAGAAATGCTTCCTGTATCTCCGGTGAAAATCAGGTAACACTTGTGCCGTTTTTTGTTTATGCAAACATGTTTGTATTATGTTTTTGCAAAAAAAAAATCACACTCACAAAGTATCAAACAAATCAGATTCTTGAAAGCGCAGAATTTAACACTCCCAACTTTACATTTCGTTTCCAATAATTTTTTTTAATTGAATATAACAAGTCTTATATATATATATACTAGGTAACAAACCCGTCCAAAGACGGAAATTACGCGACTCAATTTACCAAGAGTCAGGGTTACTAGTGCTTAATCACAATTCACTAATAAACAATGCTTTTTTGCAATTTAATGGTTGTATTTAGCTTCAGCGTACGTAAAAACACTTATTTACTTGTAAAACAGAATTTCCATTAGTTTTTTTTTTATTAGTATTATGGCTCCGTGCTGGCACGAAGCCAATGGAACCCTATTCTCCAATAGTTAATTAGTACTAATTATGCAAACGGCTCGAAGTCCGAAGGGTTAGCACCCTTGTCCTAACCTTGTAGGTGCCGAAATCGAATCTTGGCAGCCGCACAAAAAAGAGAGTTCCGGTCGTGGAGGGTGAAGTTGGGCCGGTATGCGAAAAATAGGGTTCGGCCTCTGCCTAAGCAGATGCTCCTCGGTGGTCAATCCCACGTTGTCTGTTCAGCCCCAATCCTC
>JAQFYP010000523.1:0-22178 GCA_034694865.1 Bilobella braunerae | reverse complement strand
TTCGTTGAGACGTTTGAAATGCTGCAGAAGTTTCGGTCTGCGATGAGTGGACTTCTGGACCTCTTTGTGGGTATGTCGATGCTGGAATACCGTTTTGTTCTGACGCCGCCGGGAATCGCTGATTTGTCGTACTTTCATCCCTTGTGCTTTCAGTTCGCTGACCGTTGGTCTGTTGTACCGGAAACCGTTGATTTGTCATAATTTCATCTCGGGTGCTCTCTACGCGGTGACCGTTGGGTTGTTCTGCCGGGTATCGCTGCGAATCGTCGATTTGTGTTTCGGTGTCGAGGTTCGGCTGGGATCGTCCAATGTTTGGACGACTGCTAACTCTAAAACCGTTTACCGATTGCTCTTGATTGATTCTTTGGAAGGTGCGTCCTTGATTAAAGACCTGATCGCTGCCATGTCCGTTTCTTGAAATTCCAGCGCCGCTAGCCATATTCGGTGAATCTTTTATACTTACCGAATCGGTACGAAACTTTGCCTCGCCGTTGCTTCCGGTAGCGTACTGGTAAATTCTGCTTTGTCGTGACCTTCCTGTTGCTGAAGCGCTAGTATCGTGCCTGTTCGAAGATGTCGTGTCTGTACGCGGCAGTGTCTGATGACCATTTGATACCGTTGCGAACCCGTTGAATTGTGTTCGCGCACCGTGCCCATCATGGGCCCTTGACCCTTGACTATCCTGTGATGCATACTGCGATTGGAATTGATTACCGGCGTGCTGCGTCCCCATGTTTGAAGATGACCCGTAACTTCCGCTGCCGCGGTGGCTGATTTGGTTGAAGCCTGAATACGGAAAGCGATTTCCAGTGTCAGCGTAAGACTGTTGACGGTAGGAGTCCATTCCGGAAGCGATTTGCGAGGACTGGTGCTGTTGACTTCCGAAATCTTGTGTACTCAGCAGCGGTTGACCTGACCCGGGTTGATGATGCTGCATGACAATGGCGTGGGCCCTTGACTCTTGACCTTGCTCTCCAAGGTTCAACTGCAGCTCAGACGCTGAAGGACCGTTTCCTGAACTAGCGATTTGTCCGGATCCGGACCGTGTTCCAAGTCGGAGTGCGGATTGTGTTCCACCAGCGATGCTGAAAATTTTAGAACATTCGAATTTGTTTTAAAAAATTTGTGAAATTTGTAAAAAAAATTTTTTTGTAAAACCTTGAAATTCTTCCAGTAAGGCCTACTCCGCCGAGCTGGATCTGTGATTGGCTGAGACCTCCGTAAGTGGACTGCGCTTGCCCGGAGAAGTGTCCATTTCCGGCAACGTTTCCTTCCACTTGTGTTTGACTACCTGTATTTTTAAATATTTGATTTTTTTTTTGGAAAAAATATTGTTCAAACTTGTATTCAAAAATGCGGTTCAAACGACAAAAAATTCATTGTTGTCCAGCAGCATTTTCACCGTACCTGGAAAAGGGTATTGGCCCATTTTGGAGTCTCGGGACGGCTCTTCCGAGTACTGTCGACCGTATCCAGCAGCATTTCGCCGTGTTCGATGAACGCGGTGTTTTCCTTCTATAGCAGCTTCGTTCGGCTCCATTTCGAATAGTGGCAAATTCGAACAAAATTCTTTTTGAAAACGTGATACGACCAGGCCGAGCGAGGCGTTCCACGGTTTTCCAGCCAAAATCACCTCTGGATGGTCCTTTCCAGGCTCCTGGAAGTTCTCCAGCAGGTTTTGAATGAAACAGGCTGGAATTGAGGGGTCCTTGAACAAGGCGACATTTGATTCGTGGTCGTAGAGGGCGCTGACTTCAGAAACGTCTGCCCAATCACCTTTATCTCCAACATTAGGCAACGCTTCCTATTGGTTCAAGAAGTCAAATTCTAAAATTTAAAATGTCAATTCTAGAAAGTTAAGACTTCTAAAACTTTCGCTTCTAAAAGCTAAATGCTACTATAGGACTCACTTCTTCAACTGCTAATGTTTTACAAAATACTGCCAGTAGCAAGCTCAGGAAGAGAGCCGGAAACATCTTGTTCTAGAGAAAGTGCTGTTCAAAATCCAAATTGGATCTGAACAAGAAAAATAGGGAAAACCAAAGATGCTCTTTTAAAAATTCTAAGGAAATTGAACTTGAATTTATTTTTCGCTTTATTTAGTCTAGCGAAGCATTCTCTGGCAGCAAACGAAATAATCGCTTCTGCTGATAATTCGTTTTCAAAAACTTGGCTCCGTTGCCAAAAAAAAAGCAAACGCTTCTTAAAGCAGCCAGAGAATTGTGCAAATCCTGCTGTTCTAAAAACGGTTCAAATTTTTTCAAAAAAATTATGACCTCCTTATGCGATCCATATGAGTCAGAGGAGTGAGTTAGAAAGTGCAACTTTTATTTCTGGAATTGGGTGAATGGCATTATTGGCAATGACTTCGATTCCAATTTTTTTTAATTTTTTAGAAATAAGTATACTGGCACTACTTCTACTTAAAAATTTCATCGAGTCATTTCCCACGAAACCAAATATACTCGTAGTCTAAATCAATTAAGCCAAACATGCCCGTTCTAAGGCCAAAATTCACTTAAGGGACTTCGAGTATCCAATACAAACAAATTTGAAATGGAGGCTTGGCTTAATGCTTGAAGGGTACTTTTTAAGACAGGCTTGTTTGGCTAGTCTAGAAATAGCAAAATTTAGTTGAGAGAGTCCCTTGTTACGCCATGAAAAGAACTGTTTGTAATTTAATAAAATCACTTTTTTCAATATTTCATATTTTCATGAAAGATTATATTTAATGATATTTTCGTTTTTCGGTCATTGTAATTTAGTTTTAATTATAATTTTGTTTTTGAGCCAGCGGAAAGGATCTGCTTGACATTTGAAAGTACTTGGAAGAAGTGGTTTGACGCTTTTGCAAAATATTTGCAAAAGGGTTTTTTGGCGTGGTTCCATAGCGGGGGTCGTCGAGGCTTTTTTGTCGTTTGGAAAAATGCGGAGGTGTCAACTTCCTTTCAAGTTGGGTAATAGGGCCAGTAGTGGGGGGGGGGGGTCACAAGAAAACATTAAATTATGTACACGCGTACATGATGTTACACGTACATCTTCAAGGAGCCTCTTGTAGCAAAGAAAGCTTCCTTTACATTGGACATTAGGTATTTGCATATTGCATCAGAATAAAGACGCTCTGTACACGCACTTAAGGGTGGAGTCACACCTTTAACCTCACGCCTTAATTGGAATCGCCCAAATCAAACAGTGGAATAAATCAATCATTTCTTCCAAAAATTCACCTCCGTACACATCAATTTTTGACTCACCCTCACTTTTTTTAAAGTAAAATTTAGAACTAGGCTTTACGCATTTCTAAAAAAAAACAACATGAACACGCAACGCCTATTGGGTGTCATCGGAGTCCTCAGAATCTTAACTCTGGTAAGCCCATGCTCTTCTTTCGAATTAAAAAAAAATTAAATTCTAAAAGATTTATTTTTCAAATTTAAAAATATTGTACATTTCTAAATTTTAAAACAGGTAATTGGCTTCGTGGTTCTAATACTCACCGCCTTGTACCACTACCATGACCTCAAAGAGCAGTTCTTCTTCTCGATTGTTGGCATACTGCTCTTTCTGTCAGCGTTACTTTTGGTCATTTTGGTGCTGGACTTTCTCCAGCCAGAATTGGCAAATTCTGTGGTAAAGCTAAAAGTTACTTTCTTGAATAGTTAAATAAAGTAATTAATTGTAGTTAAGTTAATTAATTTAATTACATAATTTAATTAACTGAACTTTTAGGACATGAGCTTTCACATGATTGGTGGGATCATCCTCCTCCTTACAACGGCCCTTATGTTCTTCTCAGTTTTCTACATCGGAGATCTATGCCATTTTGATGAAAAAGTTGGAGAATCATGTTCAAAACCGTTTCAGCCGTTTATTCCTCGCGTCGCATTGGCTGTAAGTTAACGATAAAGTGCATTGTGGTCGTCTGCTAGCTTTCAAGTTTTGAAATGCCTTTTGTTTTTTTATTTATTGGTAGAAATTCCATTACTTAAAAATTCCATTTCTCGTCCTTAAGTTTCTACTGTAACTCGACTAGGGAAAATTTAGAGCATGGGAAGTATCTAGTTTTAAAAAAAATTAATTCAGCAGATTAACACAGGGTACTTGTCAGTTAATTGAAATGTCAATTTGCATAATTCCAGGTACTCTCATTGGTGAACGGCATCATATACGTGTTGGCCGGAACTATGATCAAAAGAACAGAATACTTTTAAATGATCCAAAAAATACAGGATCTTGGAATGATACGAGAAACGAAACTTCTAATCTAATGTGTAAATTACTTGTAATTAATAATGATAATTATTTGCAATTAAGAAAATTATTATCTTAGAAAGGCTTCAACTCGTGTCGCTGATTTAAAAGAAAATTAAATAAACTGAAATACACCCAAAATTTTATTTTGGACCCTACACTACTAAAGAGCACACAGAAGCACAACGAGCTAAATTTAATTAGCATAAGTCAATTAACTCTTTGCAAAAATTGGACTAGGGTAACACACTCAACAAGGTTCCCTTCGGGTGTCATAAATATTACGCGAATTATATGTAGTAGTCAAAAATCTCTCTAGAATTTTAGCGCTATTAAAAACGTTTTACCCTAAAATTATTATAATACAAGAAAATACTGTGATTTGGTAAACTGCGGCAGAGCCGTCAAAGGCACTTCTGCTCCCTCCTTAACTAACCTAATTAAGTAATTGCACATAAATTCACACTCCCTCGTGTCAAAAATAGACGACTAGCCTCTTAAAAGTGGACTTACGATAATTAATATTAATTAATTTTAAATTAACTAAATATTACTGTCTTTTGCACGGTTTCTTTGGACATGAATAGAGGAAAGTGGAAGACTCAAGTATAAGGCTTTTTATAAAGTTTCAGAATTCAGTTCAGGCGCTGATGGGCGGAGTCTCTGTATCAGAATTGGCTTTGACGCTGCCACTTCCGCTGCTCGAATAGCCGCAGCGATTTGAGCGCATGCACGAGGACTCAATGTGTTTACACAGGTAGGATTTAAGGGCAAATGTCTTCTGACAGCGAGAGCAGGTGAAGGGCTTCTCTGAAGAGTGCGTTTGGACATGCGCACGAAGGTTGGACTTGTCTGCAAAGGCTTTGGCACAAACGGTACATTTGAACGGTTTTTCGCCTGAAAATATGCGGTTTTAGTTTCTAACAAAAATTCTACAGATTTTTCTGTAAGCTGTATTCTACAAATCTACAAATTCTACACAAATCCTAAGACTTGTGCAAAAAGCCGGTTTTTACATCACGTGATTACCTGTGTGCGTGCGCAAGTGACCCTGGAGGAGCCACGGGCGAGAGAATCCTTTTCCGCAAAAGTGACACTTGCATCCCTGAAACAAATTGGGTCAATGTCACTAGGTCATATAAATGTCACCGGTCATGTCACATGAGCGTGGTCCGTTTGCTATTTACCTGGTTATGCGTTCTGAGGTGCATGGAGAAAGCAGGCATTGAAACGTATACCTTGTCGCAGTTTGGGCATTTCTTCACCGCCGACGAATCTGTCGGGGAGCGGTGCGTTTGGCGATGACGCGCTAAGTTACTTAAGGTAGAAAATCCGCGTCCACATTCTACGCAAACGTGACGGCTGGAAGCTGGCGACGACGACTTTGCGCCAAGGGTGTCCTTCTGCCGACATTTGGATTTCTTTTGTCTGTACTCTAGCGATTCTTCCTCCCTTTCGTCTTCTGCTTCCAGCGTACTTGTCGAGGAAGCTGAGGACTCGGCTGGCGACTGCTGACTACTTCCAGCCTTGCCACGCGCTAAACTCACCTGGAGAAAAAATTTGCATATTTTTATTTTTACGAGTTCATGCTACGCCAACGACGGCTTAACTGGAAACGTGAATTTAGACCGTAATTCGACTTCTTAATTTGGCGACTGACGTGAAACTCTTGATTATTTTTTTTATTTACAAAATAATGGGCCATCGTATTATACATGATTTCAACATTGACGCAATAAAAATGTACTCCGTAAAACAATGTACCTCCGCCAGTTGCGTCAAGTTGAAGAGGTCTAATTTCTTCAGCGACAAGTTGACCGGCTCATCTTCGTCGATGACCAGCGTCCATTCCCTCTCTTCTTCGAGTCGGCAGTCCTCTTGAGCCCAAATCGCTGGACGCTTCCCCGGATTCCTCGAGCCGAATCGATGGCTTTGCGAGTCCAAGCCTCTGAAATCGCTTCTGCGCTCCTCCTCATCCTCGCTCTTGTTCTCTCGCCATATCTTCGGTATATTGAGCTTGTAGAGGTCGTAGCGCTTGTTGGTGAGGAGGAAGGCTTTGGGCATGTTTCGACGAACAATAAAGCGACTTGACGCTGGAACCACGTCCACCTACGAAGGGACGTCGCTGACTGGCTAAGTGGCCCAAGTGTGCCGAGCTTCAAGTAGTTGATGGCCCACCACTGCCTCCTTCCGAAAATAAACTTGGAAGTGAGAAGGGGGAGACGGAAGCATTCCTTGCGTCCCAGAGAAAGCAAATGAATAACGACTTCGGCTTGTGCTTCATGTGCTTTCGAGCCCTGTTCAAACAGACCTAATGGAAGCAGATTATTATTTAAGATTCCGCCACTTTTTTTTTCAGAGGCCTTCGCTTCCTCAGCAGCGTCAGCCTCCTCATCTGCTTCAGCATCTTCAAAACACCTTTTCTCCCTAAGCATCCAACGAGAGAACGGAAGTGAAGATCCATTTTGACAATCCTCAGGCTTTGCTTTCTTTCCCTAGCCTTTGCTTAGGAAGCGCTTCATGAAGCAACCCAATCCACCGCTTCAAAAAACACATTTGAAAATTCAAAGCGCTGTATACTTTCTAGAAGGTGGTAGATTCTCCGCTTGATGAAGCGCTTTCTAAACAGCCTCAGGAGCACTTGATGTCCGAGTTCCCGAATGTGCTTGAGAAATCGCTTCTAATTTTCAATTATCCACTCAAACTCCTCGTTATTTATGTGAGGCGCTTCGATAAAAAAAAATGATTCCGCCGCATCCCTCCGGAAGTCATGAATTTTCTACAGAAAGTTTTGTCTCTTTCTTGAATTTTCTGCAGAAAGTATTGTCTTTTTCTTGAATTTTCTTCAGAAAGTTTAGTCTTGTTCTTGAGTTTTATGCGCTGAAAGTTTCGACTTTTCTTGAATTTTCTGCAAACATTTTTCTTTTGTCTTTTTCTTGAATTTACTACAATTTTTTTTTTTTCGAAGTGATGAAACGGAAATTCAAAACGACACATTTTCATTTTTTTTTTGCTTTCTAAATGATCTCCGAAGATGAAGCAGACGGATGAAAATAGCAGTAAAAGAACATTAGGAGGAGCAAGTGACGTTCTGAATCTTTGAAAAAAATCTTAAACACTTCGTATGCCTTTTGTCTCGTCATCTCTTTTTTTCAAGATTTTCAAATCAAGATTTGTTTTTCGTTGTGTCGTACTTAACATAACCAAAGATAATTAAGGAAGTGATTTCAGTCGGTGTAGAGATGCTGAATCAGATTTATTTTGAAAATGGTCCAGAAGTGACATTTGGAAAGTTGTGTTTCGGTAATTGATGGACGACTCAAGGCCTCTTCCTCAACGGTCGCCCAACTTTTTTTTGGCCCGTGACACCTGTGCGACGTCTTAAAGTGGTTTCCTTGGCAGTCGCCCAGCATGAACCACTTCGCCTCAAGTTACGCTGCTCTTTCTGGCTACTGCGAACATGGCCACGACGTCACACGGCTCCAAGACCTGTAGCTCCTCAAATGAGCTAGAGCTGTGCAAATGAATCTTCAAAACCACGGTTTTTGAACTGCTGCCAAGCAGAAGAGTTAGGAGTTGGTTTGAGAGTCTCATAAAAGCGTTTTACGTCGAAAAAATTTACGATTTGTGATCACAATTTTCGAAATTTCGGGGAACATTCATCATCACCCGGATCTTGACCTCTGAGAACTGATTTAAGGATTTAAGGATCGACAAGGATTTTTTCGGCCAGATTTTTTAGTAACAGTGCTTCATTTAAGGGCTCCTGAGAATTTGTTTCTGGACAATTGAGCGTCCTTCCGGAAGCGATTAGTTCCTGGATGAGATTCCTTGGTAGACGACGGAAGGGGTTTTGATGCTTTCTGATTCATTGACAGGGAGATGAGGAATGAATCAGCGATTGTGAATGGCTCATCGCTGCTTCGGAAGCGCTTCCCAAAGAAGCAGACGCTTCCTCGTAAACTTCTGAGGCCACACATCTGCTCTTGTCTGCACTTCATAAAGGCTCCTTCCCTTCCTTAAGTCCCTTTGCGGCCTCGTCTGCCCTGTCAAACTACGACTTTTACTGCTTCAGGGCCCACTGCACTCGAGGAGGCTTGGGTGACGATCCTGAAAAGGGATATGGGCCCTACTGATCTAACTAAGACTAATCTTTGATTTTTTGCCCATTTTAAAACAAAATTCATTCAATTCATAAATTTAAAAAAATCGTAGGTAAAATAGGTAATTTGTAAACAATGTTCGAGTAATTTTTGTACGAAACTTGTATGCACGTAGATTCGTGCGTTATAATATAAGCCCAACTAGCCCGTCGTAGAGCGGAAGACAATTTGCAGAACGTAACATCAAATTTTTATTTTAGCCCAATCTCGAATTTCGCTAGATTTTCGTTAGATGCTTCTATACCATTCAGTTAAAATTGATCTGGAAAACTGCCCTGAAATTTTTGAAGTTACCATCAAAACGTTCCTTGAGTTTGATTGCAAACCCCAATCTTTCTCTTCATTACGTGGTAAGCCTAGACATCAATTATTTTGCTGAGCTGCCGCAGCTGTCACTGGACGTTGGACCTTTCGAGAATATTTGGACAAGGATGTCATCGTTGGAAATCAATGCAAGTTCATCCTACCGTATGCCCATCTGCTGACTCCCGTTTCCAGCTATTTTGAATTTGACGATTTCGCACCAAAAACGATTTCACGATGAAAACGATGTCTACTTCTGGTGAGTGAAATCGTTTTTTGTACGAAATCGTCAAATTAAAAATAGCTGGAAACGGGAGTCAGCAGATGGGCATACGGTAGGTCAGATTCATTGTATCAACTTTTACGTCCCTTCGTGCTCCATTTCTGATCAGGTATCTGCAAGTTCTGTAGTGCTTGCGGAGTATGGCATTGTGGAGTGGGGTCGGTCGTGTTCCTGCAAAAGCGTCAAGGCAAGAACCGTTCTTGACCAGTAGCCTGATAGTTTCGTAGTCTGTCGCTAGGTTGATCGGCAGATTCCCCAGGGAGTTGCTCTGATTCACTAGATTGGCCGCCTTTGCCAACAAGTTAATGCTTCCAAGGTCACAAGCGAGTACTGCGTGGTGTAGCAGTGTATTGCCGTCGTGATCAGTTCCTGCAGAAATGCCTTCGTCCCGGAGATAACCACGTAGCTCTATGATCTCAGCGTTTGATCGGTTTGGATTCCAAATAAGTTCAACGGTTGGATTTGAACGAAGGGGGCTGGTTTTATTTTAAGTAGAAAATATTGCTTCGTCAAACTACCCTCCAACATTCTACTCTACTGGGTAACAAAGATTCGGTTTAAAAAGAATGCCTGTAAGTAGAATGCAGGATGGCGGTTTGGCACAGATTTCATACCAGCCCCCCTTCGTTCAAATCCAACCAAGTTCAACGGCTCTTTCTGTGTTGGTAGCGTCTACGTTTAAGCATTGAATGAATTATTTGGATTATTAATTATTAATGTGACTTTAAAAGCTTACTTGAATTCGTTGTCGTCTTGTTGTCGATTTCGGAATTTAATCGATTTACGCATTGATCTTCCTCTGATTCAGGAGCTTCTTTCACTAGGTATATGAAATAAGGATGAGATTACAGCTTTATGAACTCAATTGTTTACGACGATTAAAAGTAATATTACCCAAATCTTCTTGGTGTTCAGTACTCATTGTCAAAAACGTTTGAACTTGAATAAGAACAGGTTTTCGAATTCGATTTCGAATTTTCTACTTCTATTTTCTACAAAATGACAAATCTTTAACTTATTTGTTTTCCCTTGTAAAATATTTCAAATTAAAGATTATTAAATTCGAATTTGAAATAAAAGTGTTGGAAATGCATCGTCTTGCATTCAACTCACTAATCGAAAAGAGTTAATTTTTTTCTGCACAATTATTAGGAAGATGCTGAGATTTTCCTTCAAAATTAAACGACGAAAGGTGATTTTTTTTTAAAGTAACCCAATCATGTTTAATTATAAGTAATTGATTAAAGTTTGAAGGCGCGAAAATTCAATTAAGACGCTTGCATCAAAAGCTTTATAGATGAAGCGTGCTAGCGCTTGTTCAAACGGTAAAATAAGCGCTAGCTTGGAAGTAAGCTTTACAGTTCCAACTGAATGAGCCACCACCAGCGGAGTTGTGAATGAAGGTTGTTTGCTTCCAGAATGCAAAGTACTATAAACAACTGCTCAACAAAAACAGTGGGTCCATCACCCTCACAATCCTGTTCTGTTAAGGCTTTTCAATGCTTCAAAACGCTTTTTTTTAAAACGCTTTCGATAGACAATTCATGAACTCTCGCCACTGTATTCACGCCAGTTATCCAAATAAATATCACTTACATCAGTTCAAACAGCGTCCCATGTTCTAAATTCTAATTTAGAACAGCTCAAGCGCTTTCATTCATTGCCTCCTTAGAACCACTAACTGCCACGATGCTTTCTAATAGTGTGATATATCCTACTTTAAAAAAAAAGGTATGTCGTTTTTTTTTTTAACTTTTTTGAAAGTGCAAAGTTTAAAGATGTATGAGGCATCGCATGAATCGTAAGCCGAAGAAGCATGGCGAAAAAAAAATTGTTTAGAAGAGGAGAAACCATGTGTTGCTTGTTTGCCTAGAAAATGTTGAATGCAGGATTTCAGTGAAGCGGCGCACCGTGGCAGCGGTCCTGCCTGTCAGCTACACCTTTCCCTCTTTTACACATGTTTTGAGTAAACTGAGCCCTTTTGGAAACGGCCTGTGTAGGGGGTACTTAACCCCTTAAGATGACATTTGGCGCGTGCCGGGCGAAAGTGTGGTCATTTTAAAAGCTCTTCAAAATTTGGAAGAAACGGGTTTCTAAAGGGTTTTCTGAAAAATAATTGCCTCGACAAGAGGGTTGGTTACTCCCTGGGTGAAAGATGTGGAGTACTTAAGGGGATGAATTGTCGTAAGGGCTGCGGAGACAGTGCAGATGACACTTTAGAGTATGGTCATCTGCTAAATGTGACATTTTGAATCTTACAATTTCCCATTACAACTAAATTACCCTAGCAGAAGTTGGAGGGTGTAAAATGTATTTCAAAAGTTTAGATTTGGTAGATGACCATGTGGTAAATAGGAGGGGATGATGACCAAGAGCTTGCAGCCCGAGCTTTCCCTGTCCAATGACAATTGACATCATGCAGGCACCACCCGTAAGGGGCCACTTTAGACCCTTAATTGGACTTCCAGCAGTCTCTTACAGTCTACCCTCCGTGAAAGATAAGTCTATTTTCAGCGCTGGAACAAGGAAGGGAAAAGTCGCTGGAATTTTGAAATTTAGAAAACACGTGTCCCTCGCTAACGCTTCACTTCCGCGTCTTTTCTAAACACCTTGACTTCTGTTTTCTTTTCCTAAATTTTCTTAAACACAAATTTAAAAATTTTGGAAGGCATTTGGAATTTTTCTGGAAAATCCTTTCTCGCAAAATTGAGTTCGACTAAAATGGAACTAATAAAAAAGGTGCAACCATTGAACAGAACATTCGAAATTCCAATTATTAATATGAGATGAGTTTTTCGAAATTTAAAATTGAGTATTTTTCTTTTGGTTTTTTTTTTGTAAAGCTTTCGAATTATCGAGGCATTGCGAAGCATTTGGAAAAATTTTGATTACGAAAGAAGCGATTTTTATTGGTTATTTATGACACTTGAAGACTATGGTTAGTTTAAGAACGGAATGACTAGAGACTGAATATAACACTGCTCATAAAAAAGAAAAAAAATTTTAGAACGTTTTTTTAGAAGCGTTGATTTGATATGAGAGAGACCTTGACGTTTGAGATTTCAGTTCAATTTGGTACTTGGAGGAGGCGGAGCTTCTCCAGTTAATTTGGAAATTGGAGTGCCTTCGATAGTAATTGATTGACCTTTGGACTCGGAAGGTATTTGTTCCAGCGTTTCCGGTTCTTCCACGGTGTGCCCATTTTGGATCGAGGTTACCGTATCCTGGATACCATTTTGGGTACACTGGTCATTCACGTGATCCACTCGTGCCGAATTTTCGACGTTGGACTCTGAGTTTCCATTTTCAGCGATTCCTTCTATGCTTTTCTTATGATTCAGTTCACATCCGGAGGCGAAAACCGTGTCCATTTGACTCGGTTCGACTCCCGAAACAATATTAGCTCCACTTTCGGAAGTTTGCCGGCTTGTGTCAACGGTCGATTCGGCTTGGCCGTTAACCTTCGTTGTTAGACCGCCGTTGGGACAACTTCCAACCAATTCGGTCACGTCGTTGATGAACGTTTTCAAATCGAGCTTCTTGTGTACTTCCGATATTTCCACCTGTATCGAAGACGCCAAATCGTGCTTGCGCGGCGGTGCGCTAGTCTCGGACTTTTTAGTGGGAGATTTTGGAGTGTCGTGATTGGTTGATTCATTCTTTTTCTCACTTGACTCTTGACTAGGAATGGTAACATCGGCATCTTGAGCAGGTTCTGCAGTATTGCTCACTGGGTTTTCGGCCGTAGGCGTGTGCTTGTCAACTTCAGTTTCGTTTTCAGGGTCAAACTCATCTTCTTCAAGGTCATCGACCTCATCGCCATCTTGGGCTAGCTGCTGAATAAGTCGAGCCTCCTCCCCCTCCTCTTCAGCGTAACTTTCAACTTCACTTTCCGTGAATTCTTTGCCGTTGATGTCAGAGAGTTCCTTCTTAAGGCTGTCGTAGAGTTCGTGGAGGTCACTCAAGTCCCTCCGAAGCCTCTCTATGGTCATCTCCAAATGAAGTTTTTCACTAAAAATGAACAACAATAAGTTTTTTTTAAAATAAATTTACATCTTCCGAAAAGATCATTTTTAAAATCGAGAGCCAAACAAGCCCGTCATGGGATAAGAGGATTTTAGGACGGGCTTGTTTGGCTGAAATTTCACTTTTTACTAGCAAAGAAGCACTGAGACGCTGCAATTTTTTACACCCCAATTTAGATGTGGAAGAAAAATAAAGTATGTTTTCCTCCCTGCTCTTGGTCACGCACACACGCTAAGAATCTTCCAGTTTTATAAGAATTTAAATTTTGTAAATTCTGAAAATTTTGAAAAAAAAATTAACTTGAAATAATACTCCTGGTAAACACTCTGAATAACTAAGCACGGACAGTTTAGCACGCTTAGCTACGGCCCGCCATACAAAATGTAATAAAACCAACCTGTCCAATATGAGATTTTATTTAAATGACACTACATATTGAATGCTATTGCTAAACGCTAAAAATGATAAAAAAGCTTAAACAAAAAAAAAATAAAAAAAAATTCAAAAGTTAATTGCAGTTAATTATTAATCACAATTAACAAATAAAACATTGATTTTAAGCCACTTAAATGTCTTAGTTAGCTTCCGCGTACGTAAGAATCCCAATTTACATGTAAAACTCAACTTCCGAAAGTTAATTATTGTTGATTGTTAATCATAATTAACTAATTAGGAATCAACTTTTGAGCAATTCCAAGGTTTTAGTTAGCTTCAGCGTACGTAGAAACCCCCATATACCTGTAAAATTCAACTTCCAAAAGTTAATTATTGTTAATTGTTAATCATAATTAACTAATTAGGAATCGAATTTTGAGTAATTTAAAGGTCATAGTGAGCTTCAGCGTTCCTCCAATGTTCTGTTAACTCATATGAGTTGCTTTACTCTAATATGGGATGATTCTGGCCTGTTGGAAAGAGAAGCGTAGTTCGTGGGGAACCTCGTCCCATAAGGCCTGTGTTAAACTGTCCGTGCTTAGTTATTCAGAGTGTTTACCAAGAGTATTAGGTACTTACTCCCTCTCCAAAATGAGGCGTCGATTCACTTCGTCCAACTTCCTGGTCAAATGAGCAACTTTTTCTTCGAGCAGCGACACGATCTCCTTGTCGATCACTGACAACTGACTACTGCATAGGGCCGACGTTTGCGTTTGAGCATTTTTTCTGGACAGAATTCCCCCAAAGGGAGCAGGATTCTTGTGGTGGTGATGGTGGCTGGAGTCGTGGGGAATCGCTTTAGCGCTGGAATTGTGGTGATATGGTGGTATTTGGCTGCACGCTGGAATTGACAAGGCGAGAGCCGCCTGCGTATTGCTGTATATTGCATAGCCGTTTTGAGTGGGCGGGGCAGAGTGCCCGTCAGTGCTTCCGAGCAGCGATTCCTGCTTCTGACGGGGCGAGAGCTGCTTCATCATTTTCTCCATTTGGTTTTTAGTGATGCGAAGTTCCTTCCGAAGGTCATTCCGCTCGGTTTTGACCTCTGACCACTTTTTCCGCCAGTTGTCCGTACAGTCCGACCACCAGCGCATCGTTTTCTCCATCTGGGCCACACGACACTTGGCCTCGGCCAATTCCTTCTGCAAAATTTAAAAAAAAATCAAAATTTTGAAACTTTAACATCAAAATTTTGAAATACAAACCCTAGACGCTCAAAAAGTCCACAGAATTAACAAAACTCTCATCAACCTACACCTAAAAGTAAAAAACTGCTAAATTTTATGATACTAATCTACTATAATGACCTCAGAATACCGTTAAGGGTCAAATATACCGCTCGGTCATTTGCAAGCTGCCAGAATTTTAGTAGATTCCAAATTCTGATAAACTAACACGATACACCGCTAAAGATAACTTCGAGGGCGGAACTGCTTACCGATCTAACTTCCCATTCATTTTCGTAGCGGTGGTTCGGCAGAGAGTCACTGCTTCCGTTCTTGCGACCACCGTGCGCCGGCAGCGGCGACGTGCTGTTCGGCATCATGATTTGGGACTTTGGACGATTTTTCTTGGTGTTGTTCTCGTTCATTATGATTTAAGTTTAAATGCTCTTAAAATCCTTGACTGGCATTATTTTCTGTTGGATTGTGTAGTTTTACTGACTTTCTCCATTAGAGGCTATTGCGACTTGTTTTAAAGGTTTATAAAAGCTGTTTTAAAATTGCAATTAGTACTGGGCCTGTTCTCCTTAAGTGGCCAATTTAAGGAGGATCTGTCAATTTGAAACCTTCGATTTCTTTCGGAACCCTTCGATGATCTTCCCTGTTCTCATAAAATCTGGAGCTATAGAGACCACCCCTCGCTTTCCCCAAATGTTTGTCTTATGCCTATGGTATACATCTCCAAGAATTACAAGGCACAATAGGATAGAGATCATGCTAGAGTGATTTGTTCTAAATAGATTTTTAGAACAAACATTTTTTCTAAACAAAAACTATTTGTGTACTAAAGAGGGTCCAATTTCAATCATGTCGTCTTCGTCATTGTGCAGAAACGCCTCCCACTCCCAAATCTAGTTTTATGACAAAAAAAAAACAGACAACAATCGTAAGCATTTAAACGAAAATTTAATGCTTTCACTCTGAAGCGCTGCGGACTAAATAAGTTCATTACAAAAAGTCAGTCTTCAACAATTTGTATTGTCAAATTGATAGTTGTAAATTTATTATCGGCAAATCATTTTAGTAAAGCTTCAGTTTAAAATTTCAATTAATTAATGATGATAAATGACTAATTAATGATATCCTGGACCTAGCGACATGGTTAGATGGAATCTTGCTCATAAAACACACCAATTTGCTTTCGAATCGCTTCCCTGAGCTCGGCAATGACGATGCTTTCTTCGTGACTGATAATAGGGCTCTCCAGTAGTCCTAAACGAAAAATTATGGTAATTTAAAGTTTTAAAATCTTAATTTAAAAAAAAATTCGCTACTAAATTAACTTTAAGATTTATGAGAATACCTTTTTTAATACAGCGTCTCACTTCATGACACTGGTAGGCAAGACCTTGTGTATTGTAAAACGTCATTGGTTTTCCCGTTTCTGGCAGCGTGTACTCAAACGTTTGATTCGGTGTCACTAATTTCGTTGGACACCAAAATAAGGGACCAAGCTAAAGTACCCCAAAATATTGAATTATATTTAAATATTTTATAATGTTTTATTTAAATATGTTTATTATTAATATTATTGATTTTTATATACCTTCATGACTCCCTTTGATCCTACAATTACAGCTTCATTGGGCAATTCAACTACGCAATGTGTAATCAGCGTGGCCGTTTTGCCTTTTGGATAAATAAGCGTAGCGCTGGAGCTCACGTCAATTTCATGTTCATTCATGTGTCCGCCAGCGATTACTTTCTCCGGGCGCTGCCCATCGAAAATTTGACAAGCGAGCTGGATTGGGTAGCTCCCAATATCCAGGACGCTTCCAGCGCAAACGCTTTTGTCCCACCTGGAACGCCATTCGCTGCGATATATTTCTTTTGGTATACGTTTCACGGCTAAGCGAAAATTACGCTTTGAGATACAATTATTATATAGAACACGTACATTCTCCAGTTGTTGTCGAATTTGTATCCCATCGTAGCAATAACTTGGTAAATTTCGCCAACCGTTCCCTTACGAAGCTCTTCGCGTAGTTGCTCATACGCTGGAAAGAACCGAGACCAAAAGGCCTAAAACATAATTCAGTGTTTCAGCGATTATTGATCAAAATTCACTCCAATACTCTCAGAGTTTTACCTCCATAAGAAACAGCTTTCGTTCTTTCGCAAATTGGATCAGCTCTTTAGTCTCCCTCGTATTGACACAGAGCGGCTTCTCAATCAGCGCATGCTTCCCATTTTCCAGCGCAAGTTTTCCAAGCGTTAGATGCGCTGGATGAACTGAGCCGATGTAAACAACGTCTAAAGCGCAGTCACAAAAGAGCAAAATTATATTACGAAGTGATTTCTTTGCTGGAAAAAATGCTTCTCCAAGAAAATTGCTTTACAAACCAATGGCGTCACTCTTTGTCAGCGCTTCATAGCTGTCAAATACTTGCGGTATGCTGTGAGTAGCAGCGAATTTCGACGCGTCGGCTTTGTTCCTCGCTGCAATACCCACGAGTACGTGTTCCTTTGGTGAGAGAACGGCCTGGAAGGACGCTGCAAAGTCTCCAGATATGTCTCCAGCCGAAAGTATTCCCCAGCGCAACGGAGCGTCCTTATTGGCTTCTGACATTTTCGCTGTTTCGCTTGATTCTACTGACACAAATAGACTGCTGAAGGGCGTATTCTTCTATGACACCTTTTTTTTTTGTAGCGTATGACCTTGAAGACTACTTTATAGTCTTATCGGAGCTCAAGAGCTCTTTACAAACCGCTTAAGTCATGACACTATGGCACTATGAACTGTTTAACTCATCTAACTTTTGTGCAACAGTAATTCCAACTTTCCGAATCCACTGACTTTGAACGCGGCGCTGCTGACCGCTAATCCTCGTGAATGCGTGTGGAAATTCGGGAAATGCGTGTTCAACTTCGCGTATAGTTCGCAATCGCAATTGACCATAATTGAATTCCGCTGACCGCAAATGCGTGTGGAAATGGCGATTTCACTTCGCGAATGCGTGTTTAAAATTTTTAGGTTCGCCTCGGTACCCCTTAGCGGTAGTTCGGAGATGGGTCATGAAATGAAAAGTTAGAATACCTAGTCCCAATGACCCAAGTGACCCCTAACAACATTCTATGACCCCCAAAACCGGAAAATCGGATTTTTCTAAATTTTCTAATTTTGCATGAATTGAAAAGTTAGAATTGTCTCAATGACCCAAGTGACCTCTGACCCCATTCCTATTTATATCTATGCCCCCTTAAATGACTCCCATTTCTTCTTTAGTACAAGACGCTACTTGCGTTACGTGAGTTTGCAACGATTTATTACTAGTAGTAGTTTTTCTAATTACTATTCGTTTTGGTTTTAGTAATTAAAACGTCGCCAAGAGTCGAGTAGCAGGAACGACAACAGCAAAAGTAGAATTTGATTGGATTCTTCTTGGGTATGGTATGGGTTGGAGTGGAGCTAAATGTTAAAAAAATTGTTTAGAATCAAATAAATTGTATCAAGGCGAATAAATTATTCACTTTTGTATAACGCTTCTGTTGAGCTTCACTTTGCCCTTGAGCACGCCTTGACTTTTCAGTTTCTACAGAAAGAAAAAAAAATGAAGCAAATTACTAAACAGAATTACAATTATTTTTGTAAGACACCGAGCATATACCCTTAAGAAATACGACGACATTTGTCGAGTTGTTTCCTTGTCCAGCTCTGTTTTTTCCTTCAACTTCTTTTCCAGATTCTCTGGAAGACTCACAAACTTCTTCTCAGTCCGCCTCCGCATTTCCTTGGACGACATTAATGGAGGAACTTTAATTTAAAGATAAATAAATTTAGTTTTTATATAGTTAATAATAAAGTTTTTATCATTTAATTTAATTTCTAACCTTTGGGAGGAAGAGCTGACTCCAGTATGGACATATCTTTAATTCCGTATTTGGCGATCCAATTTCTTGTAATCAAGGCTCTTTTTCGTCGAACCTCACGAACAAGCGCTAAGTGCTTTCGTCTCTCATTTGCTCGTTTAAAAAATTTAGCATTTTTCTCTTCTAGAATTTCCTGTAATGAAAATAAAATTACTTATGAACACAGAAGCAGGGGAAAGAGAAACTAAAAAACTAGTTGTTACTAATTTGAATACGCTGCTGGCCAACCCACCTGCAATTTAATTCTCGACAGAGATTCTTCAAGCGCAACTTCCAAGTCAGTCTCTTCGTTTTCCTTACCACTTGCCGACGACGTTTCGGAATTACGGCCTTTGTGCAGCGTCAACGTTTTTCTGTTTCTGTTTCGTGACGCAAGTGCAAGGAAGTATCCAACTGGAGCTTTGACGGATGCCGGACACTTCGTCCCCTGTCTCATTCCAGATGCATCACCATTTGGAAGACGAGGCGAATCGCCGATACTGGAGCGATGTACATTTGAAGGATAAGAAATCGCTGCTCCAGGGACCAAATTTTCTAGCACTAGACGAAAAGCCTTTAGAATTTCTTCCACCTTCTGAGTTTCCAGATTCAGCGGTTCTGCGCTTGAGGAAGTGTCCTTGCTTTCACACTCTTCTTTAGTCCTGGGTAAGGGCATCATCGCTGATTGCGATTGAATCGTCGAAGGTTGAGATCTGGATTTATGCCGATGGTGATTGGGGCGTGGTTTGGGTGTAGATTCTAGGTGACTCCGTTTGCAAATTACTATGTTGAATTAAATTACTTATGCATGTAATGATGGTTTATGTGCGTTTCACCAGAAACTGAACGCCACAACAGTATAAACGATTTGTTTATTTTGCCCAACTATGACAATCAACGCAACGTTTCTCCGTTTCTTCTTCTTGCGATAAAAATAATATAATTATTTTATATTTCATAAAATATTAAAATAATATTAATATTTTATTAATATTAATTTATTTTATTTCATTTTATTTTATTAATATTAAAAAAATCAATTTTTTGCGCTTTATTTTTGAGGGCGGCTCAAGCGCATCCGATTTTTTTTCGCATACGAATTTGCCGAATTTTTCTTTATCTGGTATCTGGTTCTAAATAATTGTCAAAATTGCTACAAATTTTTTTATAGAACCGCCATTCCTGGACATGCGTTCTTATGCTGCGCGCAGCATTTAGACCCGTAAGAGGCGTTTGAATTTCACTGCAATTTTAGTGGGTAAATAATTTAGTCTTTGACAATTTTTAAAATTTAGAAAACTTAAAAGAACTTGTTTAAATTTTCCAAATCTCCTTGAATTTTAACTTAACAGGACAATTAAAAATCCTGGGAAGACTATTATGATGACAGTAGAATCCTGCTCGTAAAACACACCCATTTCCTTTCGAAGTTATTTTAATTGAACAGAACAATTACTATTTAACGTGCAGCTTCGAACGGCATCGTTAGGCAGAATCTTGGTCGTAAAACACCCCAATTTGCTTTCGAATTACTTCCCTGAGCTCTGCAATGACGATGCTTTCTTCATGGCTGATAATACAGACTCCAGTTTCCAGTAGCCCTACGGGAGAAAATACGGTAATTTAAGATTTTAAAATTTCAAAGATTTTAGCTAAGTTTTTAAGCTGTTTTTAGTTACCGTTTTTGGTACAGCGTCTCACTTCATGGCACTGGTAGGCAAGGCCTTGAGAGGTCAAAAAAAATGGTTTCCCAGTGTCCGGAAGTGGGTACTCAAACGTTTAGTTTGGTGTCACTAATTTCGTGGGACACCAGAATAAGGGCCCAAGCTAAGTACCCCCAACAAAAATTTCGAATTTTTAAGCATTTCTTTTTTAATTTTAAAAGTAGCTTTGACATTACCGTCATGACACCTTTTGTTCCAACAATTACGGCCTCATTCGGCAGTTCCACTATGCAGTTCGTAACTAGCGTTGCGATTTTGCCATTTGGATAAATCAGCGTAGCGCTGGAACTCACATCAACTCCGTGCTCATTCATGTGTCCGCCAGCAATTATTTTCTCTGGACGCTGACCATCGAAAACTTGACAGGCGAGTTGACAAGTGTAACTCCCGATATCCAGAACACCTCCAGCGCAAACGCTTTTGTCAAACCTGGAAAGTCATCCTCAACCCTCAAATCAGCGTTTTACCAAAATATTTTCAAGTGTTCAATCGCTTACGATCTCCAGTTACTAGGAACGGATTTGTATCCCAGCGTTGCTATCACTTGCAAGATTTCCCCAATCGTACCCTTTCGAAGCTCTTCGCGTAGTTGCTCATACGCTGGAAAGAATCGAGACCAGAAGGCCTAAACAAAAATTCAGCGTTTCAGCGATTAGTAATTTAAAAAAAATTTCTGATTGTGTTAAAATTGTTTACCTCCATAAGAAACAGTTTCCTTTCTCTTGCAAACTGGATCAGCTCCTTTGTCTCTCTTGTATTGACGCAAAGTGGCTTTTCAATAAGGACGTGCTTCCCATTTTCCAACGCAAGTTTTCCAAGCGTTATATGCGCTGGATGGACTGATCCAATGTAGACCACGTCTAAATCGTAGCCATCGAATTAAAAATTAAGCGATTTCATTACGAGAAAAATCGCTTCTCCAGGAAAAGGCTTTTACTAACCAATGGCGTCACTCTTTGTCAGCGCTTCATAGCTGTCAAATACTTGTGGCACATTGTAAGTAGCGGCGAACTTTGCCGCATCGGCCCTATTTCTCGCTGCGATACCCACGAGTTGATGCTCCTTTGGAGAGAGAACGGCCTGGAAAGACGCTGCAAAATCATGCGAAATCGCTGCCGCTGAAAGTATACCCCAGCGCAACGGAGCGTCATTATTGGCTTGTGTCATTTTTCGCTGATTTTAGTTTTGCCTACTAACCTCGACTGGTCTCTTCTAAAGCAAATCCACCCTTTTAAATGCCAACTTTATATAACGAACGTCCTTGAAGTCCTTTTTTTACTAATAAAAACTCTTATCTAATCTAGAGAGCTTTAAAATCATGCAATGAAGTGTTGGAAATAATGTTTGAACATATTGTACCGTGTTATGTGCCATTATTCTGATAAAAAAATAAATTCCAGTATAAAGTAAGGGAAACTGCAAGGTTATGCTTTTGTGGTTGACATTGAGATGCAAATTGCTTTGCAGTTGCAATGCTACATTTTAATTTAGTTTTTTAAGGCCCGGATAGCGCCATTGACATGGTGAAATTGTGTAATGTAATCTTATGGGAAATATCGATTCACTAAATCCGCTAAAACTTTGGCTGTGGACCACCCACAAGTCACCATAATATCTCGATCGAAAGCTAACACTCTGGCGCATATTCTGAATAACCGCTTTCCGGAAATTATGTTTCTAAGTCCATTAAAACAAAAGGTTAAAATTTTCCTCTCGGTTTTTCACCAATTTTCTTTAATAACTTTAAAACAGAATGGAAATTAGAGATTCGGCTTATTCAGATTATGCGCAACACTACGCCCAATTTTTTGGTACCAACCACTTAATTTTAGGTGAAGCACAGCAAAAGAAGAAACCATTTTTCTGGAATAAAGTTTTAATTTGTCGAAAATAGGCAGTCTGAGCCGACACACATATTTATGTT
>JAQFYP010000522.1:0-22214 GCA_034694865.1 Bilobella braunerae | reverse complement strand
TGTTCATTGTCATTTGGGACTAATTATCACAAGAGAAAAATAAGAATAAAAGAAAAAGTAAAAATAAAAGCACTTAGACTGTAGTTAAACGGAATCGGAAACTCAATTACATCGCGAAAGTTATGGATAACTCGCCAAACTTAGGAAAAGAGGATTCTTTAATAAGAAATTGAGGTTGCAATTGATTCACAATAAATAAAAATTTTGTAGCATTTTATTAATTCTGTGACAAAATATTTTTAGAACGATAACCCCATTAGTAATAAAATGCACGATGTAAATATGTCTTGATATAACTTCATTAAAATTATTGAAATACAAGGCGGCCGCCATTTTTATCTCAGAAGAGTGCATTTGCCAAGGAAGATCTTGTAGTATACAGCATATTGACTCCCTGCGTAATATAAATTAAGATTAGAAAGAAAGGTCAACGACCTTTCTGCGTGACCATGACATTAAATGACCTTCCATGACCTTTGGGCAGGCGGTAGATGAAAAACTAACCAAATGAAATCAATTTCTCTTTTTTAACTGTTTTCATTGATGGCAAAAATAAACTTACATTTTTTGCATTCAATATAGTACAAACTTTCATCACAAGCATAGGCCATGCCTGAGTAATTTTTCAAGTTGTTCGCCTAAGCAAATTAATAACACAGAGTGTGAAACTAAATACAAACTTTAGTTTGTATGTTTGTTCATTTGTTTAGTTGTGAAGCCATTACGAGTTCTTTCAATTGACCCGGTTTACTCCCGTCCACATATCTCTTTCTAATTTCTGAGTAAGCTGTTTTTTCATGCCAGACTTTCTTTCTTGCGGACTCAGCGGCTAGCACCATTGCCTAAAAACATGTATGACATAAGGTTGATGTTAATGTTACACATGTTAATATAATCAAACATCGTAATTTGTACATCAAACAAACAAAGCAATCGTAAGCAAATAGTGCAACGCATTACAACGTTTGTTACATGTAGGCAAACAAGTATAGCAACAATTGGCAAAAAAATGCACTACCTGGGCATTTGAATTTCTCCTCGTGGGTACCCAGCGCAAATTTCCATAAAAGTCCTCTAAAATGAATGCTTGAGTTAGTTGTTTGCATTGTAAACATTCCGACAATTTTCGTAAAACGTAAAATTGGCAAAATCGCTAAAAGTAAGTGCTTAGCTTGCAGTAGTGCTTGGTAGAGGGGTTCAGCAACGAATTTGCTCTTGAATTTGAATTGATACTCATAATTGCTTACCATGTACTACTACAACTATCAGGAAATGTTTGGTACTACTACCATCACGTACAACCTCTTTTACATCAATTCCAGAACCCAGAATATGCTGGATCCTATAATCGCTCTTAAACTAAGGTTTAAAAAATAACAATCGTTAACTATGATGTATTATTTATCTGTTATTTAAAATATATTTTTAATTGGAAGCAAGTAATAGGACCTAAAAAAAGACCTAAAATAAATGGCCTAAAAATAGTGCCTAAAGTGTAAAAGGACCTAAAGCAAAAAAGGGCCTAAAATAAAGCGCCTAAAGTAATAGGACCTAAAATTTTTAAAGTAATTAAAAAATCATTAATTATTAGCGTTAATCGTAATTCAATTCAAGAGTTTATTATTACTTTGTGTAAGAGAATATTAATGCATAATTTTAGGTTATTTATTATATTTTAAGAAAAAATTGGGTATTTAATAATTTATTGGGTTTAGTTTATTGGGTAACTAATATTGGGTTAAGTATTGATTTGGTTTATATTTACATGAGCATATTTATTAATTTAAGCTTTGGGTTTATTTTATATTATTCTGTCAACTAAAAGTTTAGGTTTTATTGACATTTATTATGATTAGTCTTAATAAATAGCGATTTTTATTTTAAAAATTTTAGGTCCTTTTACTTTACGCCCTTTTTCGATTAAGGTCGATTTACTTTTTAGGCCCTTTATTTTAGGTCCTTTATTTTAAGTCCTTTTTTAGGTTCTATTACATGGAATATTTTAATTACAATGTGCGCTTCCAATTAAGTGTCGACTTTATAGTTACCTTGTTAAATTCTGTGAGGAACAAGGACCTGCTGGGACTCGTATTGTTGTGTAGTATATGTGCATTGAAATTTTTCTCGGGAACGGGTACAATAAACGCAGTTGCTCCAACTCCTACGCTGAGTGTACGCACGCCTCGATCTAGGTTGATGCTCTCTGACATGTATTCAGCAATCTCGGTTGCCTACAAATTTGGTAAAGTTAGATACGTGTATTTGATTGTATTTTTCATATATTTGTATTTCAAAGCAAAAAAAAAACGTTCTAGAACACGAATACCCTTATTTTAGTTTATGGGCCTTCTTGTTATATGACGGGATTGTTTCGTTTTTGGAATTATATTAAATTATTATTTGCAATAGGGCGTTGTTGCGTTGCAGTCTTTCACACTTTTATTTAATTTAAAAAAAAAAAACTTTTTTGGGCTTCAAATGCCGGTATATGGAAGTTCAGAGGAAAAAATTTGGAAGAGAGTTTTATTCGCTTGCGCAGCGAAGAGCGAAAAGTGGATTATAAAAAATAGAGTATGAAACGAGTAGAATACTAATTAAATTACCAATTCATTATATCCTAGTTTAGGATGTATATTTGCAAGATCTGCCATAACAACGTTTGCCTTAGCTTTGCTTACTCCTGTTAGAACAAGTTTTAATTAGTAATTTTTGAAAAAATTTTTGTTGACATGTAATAATAATTGTTTGAATTATACCGATAGGTCGAGTTGTGACAGTAGCAACTACGTATAGGCTGCCTATTACCAATTTATTGTTCTCGTAACGTCTTTCTCTACACAAAGCAAGTGATACTGCAACTCTTTGCGTCTCGTCATCCAAGTTGTACTGTGGGAGACATAATTTTCAAATTAAAAACGTTATTTAATATTACCGCAAAACGGTTGGTCAACATGTAAGTGAGTGTTTAAACATAAGAAAGGAAAGACTCATTAGAATACATGTATGCAAGTGAGGGTAGATTTCTGAATTCTGAACTTAACGTGTGTTTTCAACCACTTGGTCAAATTGGTCAACTTCTAATTTTCAAAAAAAAACAAATACAAAAATACGCCATCATGCGTATAACACTTTGAGAAAATCCACTTAATGTTAGTTAAAGCACGTCTACCTAACTTCTTTTCCACCACTTTTAGTACAAATGAATTTGAATCGTAAAACAAAATAACTGAACTTTACAAAAGCTTTTGGAACCTTAAATAGCGTGAAACGCTAACACATCGATATAATACCAATTTAAATAATTTATCTCTCCAAATAATATTAAAATGTTTCAAATTTCGAACCTTAGGAATGAGATGAAACTTCAATTCTGGCTGTCAGCAAGGAACTCCATTATATGGGTTACAATTTTAATTTTAATAAACCATGGTAAAATGGTCAACCAAGTAGCGGAAGTAAGAGAACTAGACAGATTACATTAGCAAATAGAAAAGTAAAATTAAATTAGAAATATTGAAGAAGCCTACCGTGTGGTTGTAGATGTTTTTTTTCATGCTAAACCAGGGTTCAGGGTTTGACCCCGAAGGGCAGTTTTGAGGTCAAGTGTTATTTCAAAGTGAAGGGGTCAAACAAAAATAAATTTGAAATAGGTCACATATCAAGAAACTTATGAGATATGTTGCATAGTTCCTGAGATATGCTTTATACGGACGGACTGACAGAACAAGAGCATAAAGCAGCTGCCGTTTCCGTTACTTAATAAAGTAACGCAAAAGCAGTCTAACATGAACATGTTTATGTTCATGTACGGTAGTAATGTTTGTCTTTTGTAAACACTCAAACAAAAGTTCTCAAACAAGTATACAACCGGTTAAGTTACCAGTCAAAATGCTCCAGAAAGGATTCACAAACCAATCTTGAGGAAGCGACTTGCTTTACTTGCATCAGTGATTGTTACTATTTTATCAACTTACCTTTTTTATTATGATGTTTGTCAGCACATTTACCATGTGTTTACGGTCGTGGCGATGAAATACCCGTGAAAATAATACTTCGCTATTATAAGATATACTGCTTCCGTTATTTGCTAAACTTGTAGCGAGGTTCCAAATAATGCTGTCCATCTGCGCCCAATCACTTCACATGAGAGAGAATTTTTCAGAAACATTTTGGTATCATTAAGTTAGAAAAAATTGCCTGAAAATTAACACGGTCATTCCTTTCTTCAGCCAATTCCAAGTTTAGAAGTACTTCAACTTGTAAATTAATGGCATCAGCACGATCCTCTTCAGTTGGCATTGCTAAACATTAAAAACAAAAATTATATTTCATTTTTCATAAACCAATTTCACACCACCTAACGCATTCAATTTTTGCCTTGAACTAAGCGTGCAGTAAATATGGTATACACCGTGTGTACAGCAGTATAAATATGTTAATTTGTGTACAGTTGTGTAATGTTTGTACAGCATGCCCTATTGCTAAATACAAGATTCTAGGAGTTGTATCAAAAGTAAGTTCTCAATTTGAATAACTTTAAAGGTAAAGGAGTGTTATTTGTCACTCCCGCAGAGCCGTTGGTCAACATGAAAGGAAGGGTGTGTGGTGAGGATAAGGATGTGGTTAACATAGATGTTGTCATCAAGCGGGCACAAAAAACTATCAGTGATTTTCCGCTGTTTTACAGGCCTAGTACACAAAGGGAGGACAGGAACCTCAAATAAGTTACGGCCGTAGCATTCGCCTGATAACCGCAGGCGACTCTATGCAAATGAGGGCAGTCCTTAGGATTACCTTTTAATACTGTTAGGAACTTTATCATGCAATTTCCATATCTTCTGTCTGTGTATGCCTAGTTCACGGAGATACGGGCATACACAATTTCAAAAGTAAGTTAATTTCTTTCAGATGAAAACCAACAGCAATAAATTTTTTGTGGCTGATTGGGGGTATCAACCCCTGTTCTCATGCTAGCTAGCGGAGAGAAACAGAGATTGTAACAAATTGGCCAACACCGCCAACTAATTCGAATAACATTATGTTGGTCGATTGTATAAGAATTTGGAAGCTACTTTTGATATGTAGCTAAAAGTTTGTCCCTAGCAAATAACTTTACAGTATCTAGATATTCTAAGTGTAATTGTAATGACTTCAAATTTAAAATTAAACTGGAATCCAAACAAAATATACTTAATTTGAAAACTACAGTTTATTGTCAATAATATAATTTCTATATTGCATTTTACTGACCATTTGCAGTCAACCTTTTTGCATTGTCACTAATACCATCTTCAGCATAAACTTTTATTGATACTTTATCTAAACTAGCCCGTTGCAGAAAACGGAACTTTACTTTCTGGTATTCTGGATCCTACTGTTCTATGACGGGCTAGTTTGGCTAGTTTTATATACAAATAATATGCAAAAATTATCTTGCATAAAAAAATAGAACATGATGACCATCTAGAGTGCTGGAGGTATTAGGCAGAGGGTTTTTGTGTGACCCTCAAAATTTATATGAATCCTCGAATTTCACTCTCTCTCTCTCTCTCTCTCTATCAGAAATGTTTTCAGTGCAAACTGCCTATCTCGCATTATCATTAACATTTTTTTTTTATTAAAAACTACCAAAACCCCAAATTTTTTGGTTTTGGCACCCATGTAATTGAGGCGAAATGGTAAAGGTCCACTAGCTCAAAAAGAGGAGCAAAGTTATGACCAATTATTTCATTTTTCAAAGATTTTTTTTAATTTTTAAAGGTAATTTGTGTGCCAATCTGTGGAGCCAGTACAATGAAAAAGTTTAACTTTTTTGTGGGACCTTTATCCCGAATGCCTCAAAATACGGCCATAAAAAGGAAGGCAATTACAGTGGTTAATTATTTAAACTAGCCAAAAAGCCCGTCCAAGAACAGGCGGTGTGCTACTTTGCTCTCCTACCTCATCTATTAATGAAATAATGATTTCATATTAGGTAATTATTACATAAATGTAGGCCTTACCAAATGAAATAACAAGAAATAACCAGTGCTTCTCAGCGTATTTTTTGTGTTCAAATATTCCAGGGGCGATTCCAAGAATTTTGTACATGTCTATGACCTGTGATATTAAGAACAATACCACCAAATGTTAGAAATGTGTTAATTATTAACAAATTTTGTGCTTTTGGTAACTAGACCCTTTGTTCCTTCAAAGTTTTTGTGTGTCAAGTTTTATGTGTATCTAAAACCACCATTGAAGTGTTTAAAGGAAAGCCTCTCATATTATGAAAAATTTGTAAATGTAAAGTAATAGAGCCTAAAAAAATTACTCCGGTAATAAAATCTTGTTCATCGTGCATTTGCTTGTGCAAAAGATCGATACGCTTTGTCTGCGGAAAATATAGGATACGAATCCCCTCGTTTTTGACATGTTGACCATCAAGGGCTAGTTTTGGTGCAAAAAGTGTGTTTTCCTTTCTTTTCACTCCAAGGCCAGCAGGATCAGTGGCTTCAAAGCTCTTCGCAACGCCTTCTGCCTGATGAACAATTTCGATTTTTATCATAATGCTTGGAAAAAACAATGCTACAGAATTTGAGGGACTCATAAATTTATCCCTGAGTTCTTCCTTTACAACTGTAGAAACCGTATATTTGCTGTAGATTTCGCAAAACGCCTCAAAAACATCCTCGCACTCTTTTGCGGTGATACCTGCCTCACAAAGAGAGCCTAGGCAAACTACACAAATCAAAGTAATGTTGAGAGTAAGGTTTGCAAACAATTCGATAAACATTTTTTACTAACTCTGCAATGTTTAGTTGAGGTCTGATTAGCAAAAACTTTTTCAATTTGCTTTTTATGTTAAGCTCCTCTTGTGACAATGATGACGCACAAAATATTAAGTTTGAAAAATTTGTCAGAAAGAAGTATTGTGTAGTAAGAAGAGCATTCGAGAATTTTTTTTGCTACCTAGTCTTTAACTTTCAAAAAAATTAAGAAATGCAAAATGAGTTGTTTATGGTAGAAACATTAAGTTGCAGGAAACCCTCCAATGGGCCCAATGCCACTGTGCAAATTTAAAAGTTTTCGACGCATCCAAATGAGGTAGCATCCGTGGTATTGTGGTCTGTTCATAGCCATCTTCACACTGCGATTTTGGGTTCAAATCCCACAGGCACAGTAGCCCTGTTGTACAATAACCGTCAAATAACTTCTACCCGGAATAGAGAAAATATGGGTTCAAATCCCCGGAGCAGCCTTTTTTTCTGACGTTCCAGCCTCGAGTTGTTAAACTATTAAAAACAAACTTTAAAAAAGAATTTGAAGTTTACATTTGCATAAGCGTATTGAAGGCTTCCGACAGTATGTAGAAAAAACAGTGGTTATTATGTCTAATTTGTCTACACTTTTTTTCTTCTAAAATGTGCACTTTCTTAAATTGGGCTGCAAATAAATTTATAAATGAAAAAGGCGAAGTATGCGTCGAATAACTTGAGTTCCAACCCAATCGCTTAATTTGCTAACATTTTTTATTGTTAGTAGGCGATGACTAGCCACACAATTTCGTTCTAGCACGGAAGTATCCCTAAAGAATACATTCAAGACTCAAGTCTCTAGTGTGAAATTTATAACTTTAGTTTACACTATGTATTTTTCAAATCACGCTTCAATTAAAGCCGATTTGTGAAAAAAAGTATGTTGCCAACAAATTAGCGAAAACAACGCAAATTAGTTCAATAATTAATTTTTTAATTAAAAAACCATGCTGCAGCATTCCGCAGTCTAAATTGGCTTCATGTAAATTACACGCGCGGCAATTTTATGTAAACGTATACGTCGACACAAGTAGCTTCTCTACAAGGTAGGACAGGCTGGTTGATTCCAGTTTTCTTCCCAATGCTTTGTATTAAACTTAAATCCATTTTTTTCCAGTTTAATTTTTGAAAAACTGTTTTTAAACTTTATTTGAACATACGTATGCCGCTTATTCTCCAAAACATATTTGGGAGTTTACACTTTAAATTTTACACCTCCTAGTTTAGCGTTAAAAAAAGTTCATCTTCGTATACATTATAAAGTAACATTACACATACAGTTCACCTTAAGGTGACTTTATTTTTCAGAAAATCCAGAAGTGTAGTGACAATATGGCATGTTCTGAAACTTTGAACATGAAATTATAGTTTGTACGTTTAATTTGCATTTACAATAATCCAATATTTGTTTAGTGCTGGTAACAATAATAATAATTAATTAATGTTGTTTTTACTGCCGGTAGCCTCCTGTTTTGTTTGATGAAAAATGCCTTTTGACCCGGTCATGTCTGACCATCCCTTTCATGCACCTTCAAATGAAATCCAACCTTTCAGTATTTAATTAGAAATTAACCGAAATCTGTACTGTACCTTTCACCCAAACGCATTTAGTGGACCTTGGCACCTTTGTTGGTGCGTATGCTAACTTTTCTAGGAGCTAGCCGATACCAATAGGGATGGGCGTAAGAAACGGAAACGGAAAAGAAACGGGAAATCTGGAAACGGAAACGAAACGAATATTTTTTTTGGAAACGGAAACAAAACGGAAACGAAACGAAACGGAAACGGTAGAAAATCCCGTCAGTGCGGTACAGTGAGCAAATGGACTCAAATTTTCGTGCATATTTTACACGAAACTTTAAAAAATCAGTATTTATGATTATAATTAAAAAATACTAATAAATAATAAATCAAAATCGAAATTTATTATTTAATTATTATTATTATTATATAATTATTATTATTTTCCTAAAAATTTTTGCCATCAAAAGTGTATTATATATGGAAGTTTTCTTTAATACAGTAAATCTGGATATACAATGCTTTCTTCAAAACGTCTACTTGTCATAATAATTGCAATAAAAAGCGTTTTCCTGTTTCTCTTTAAGAAATATGCCAATTTTGAAGAGTATGAGGTATTCTTTTACAGATTTTTAACAATATCAATAAATATAAATGCAGAAAGGCAGTATTTGAGATAAAATACAAAATAGCAAAATACACAATAAATAAGTTCAACTACAGTTTGTAGTAAGATTTTTACCCTTTCCCCAACAATTTCCCCCAAAATATTTAAGATAAAATCCTTACCGTTTCCCCGTTTCCTCCAAAATGGAAACGGCCGTTTCCAATTTGGAAACGGAAACGAAACGGAAACGGGCTGTTTCCAGAAACGAAACGTGCCCATCCCTAGATACCAATATCTCAATACTGGATCTCTTATATCCAACTGACTCAAAGTTGTTTACCGTAATGTCACTTTTTAGGTGTTACGTGGCATTCGGGCGTAAAACCTGATCGAATCATAAGCAACTTGTTAATATATGTAATATAGCTTTGGAATTAGTAAGTAATATAAACCAAAAAATCGTTATTTGACATTCCCGAAAAGCGGATGGTCAACATGAAAGGAAGGGTAGGGATGTGGTAGGGATAAGGATCTCATTAGCACAGATGTTGTCATCAAGCGGGCACAACAAGCTATTCCGCAACATTCCGCTGTTTTACGGACCTAAAGCACAAAGGCCGAGGACACCAACCTGAAATCAGGTACGGCCGTAGCTTTCGCCGGATATCCGCAAGCGAACTCTATGCATATGAGGGCAGTTTTGATTACCTTAACACTGTTGGGAAACCTTATCAGGTAATTTTCATAACATCTGTCTGCGTATGCCTAGTTCTCGGAAATACAGGACAGAGGCACTGTAATTCCTTTGAGGGGAAAACCTTTGTTGTGGTTAAAGGGATTTGTACCCTCGTTCTCATGCTGGCAGGTGGAGAGAGACTGAAGCTCTAACCACTCAACCAACCCGCCAACTTCCTTTTTTTTTACTTTACAATTTTTTTCTATTATAATAAAATTAGCAAAGCAGGCCCGCCCTAGGACATGTCAGGAGTTAAAACTAATTACAAGAAATTATATGCTAAATCGTTGTTTAAAATGGTCCTCACTAAAATAAATACATGTTAATAGAGGGGAAATAGCTAAAATAGTATTATCTACCCGCACCGCTCAAGCCTCAAACAGGCCCATTGCAGTAACTCTATGTAATACACTGCCAAAGGCCTTCCTATTTTCTACGCACCGTTAGGAATCAGTATAACACGACTAAATCATCCCAACGACTCCAGTTGCTTCAACGGGGAAAGTTAGGATTCTTCCATAAGGAACTCCTTGTTGGACTTACGCTCCAATGCTATCAATCTGCATATGCAGATTGTCCAGATAATGTACAGTCTAGATAAGGCATCTCTCATAAAAATTCTTTCATCACTTCCATACATTTCCAGAGCATAAATTAAAACAACCCACATTCAAATGAATAACCAATATATTGCTACAAAATACTAAAACAGCTTTAACCTTACTACTCTACGACTTCAAAACGTATCTATGAACCTGTAATGTAATTCGTGTTGATTTTGGCTTGTCTAATGCCCAATAAACGATTGATTGCTTGATTTCCAGAGCATTTTGTCCTAAGGCACTTTTTTATTGGGCGGATCACAAGACTCGTTCCGAAGAAGCCAGTGGAAAGGAACTGACGTCCTAGCCAACTGGACTTCACGGCCCTCAAAATAAGGCTTAAATGCGATCCTTTTAGTTCTCATTAATATGCTAATTGAAATGTGATAAGATCTATTGAGCATTACAAACAATCCAGATTTTAACTGATTGATGATTACTCTTGTGGAAACGCCAATTGTAAAGATACATCAAAGATGTTCGACAATGAATCTTGCATTACGTCGATTGATACACTACCATTTCACACCAATTGAACACATTGATTTTGACGAAATTTTTTACAGTCGTACTGAGAAAAACATTACAGATACATTCGTGCAAAGTTGATTAATGCAGAATGAATTAAGATTTTGGTCCAGCATCATAGAACCTAGGTAATGGTCAGAGCATGTGGTTTTGGCTCTAGGGCGATGTTTAATTAGAACATATACTATATCAAATTCAAACCTGATAATTGCAATTTTATGTTTGGTTGACCTCTTACTCGATAAAAAAAGAGGTTAAGAATGGTATATTAAAGAAGCTCTCACAAAGCAGGTTAGGATTACTTGGACAAGCCTACTAAGTTAAAATTCAGCCTTATTTTTCTGACACGTTGTCGTTTTCCTAAGTTACTTTAAAAATCGTTTTTGATTTGCCCAAAATGTCTTGCGACCTCTTAAAGCACGATATTTCCGTACCCTACACTGAGGAAGAGGTTGATAAGCTCAAGCGCATCTTCCGGACAGTGCCAACCTTCCAGGACGACGAACTGGATTCATCCATTCACGTGACCTTCCGCTCAACCATGAAACGGTGGGCTATCCCAGAAGTCCAAACCAGTATGTCGCCTACGTGGCCTACTGGGACGCCTACTTTAGGAGCATCATTTCAAGTAACGAAATGATAGGGGCAATGGTTACATTCCACAATACAAAGCGGCTTTTCCGTGAGCCCGCCCGCATCTGCGACATCAACGGCCACGGAATTATTGACGCCAACGAATTTTAACAGTTCGTTAAGACGTGCATCGCTCACGAACCGAAGTTTGAATGCATTTCGTATGCTGAAATTGTGGAGCAGGCAGATACAAATAAAGATTGAAAAGTGAGACTTGAAGAATTTGCAGTCTGGATGGAAGGGAGTCTCAAACAAGTAGGAATATAGAACAAAACCATAACACCGAAATGTAGAAAATGCATTTGTACTAGTTTATTTATATAAGCGGATGACCATTTACAATTTGAAATAAATACTACATCTGATTGTATCAAATTTGAAAATCAGAAAGTGAGTTTCAGATGTATTGTCAACAACAAGACGGGTTGGTTGCAAGAAGAATTTTAGATTCATTATTGTAAAATTGGTTATATTAAAAAAGTTTGGTGCATATTTTGTAAGCCGCAAATTAATGATGTTTATGCTTGAAATTCCTTACCATCTTCGCATGGTTCTTGTGCTTGAGTGAAGAACTTTTTACAGCAAATGAATATTTGATATGTCGAGCTCAAGATGTTAACATTAAGCATGCATGTTTAAACATCAGCGACATACTTACCATTAGTACAACAGTTTATTAGTGTTTAAAAACTATTTGACACGCTTAGTGTACAATTTTACACTGTATTATATGAAAAAACGTTTAAAATACTTTGCAAAAAATTCTCAAAATGTAATGACAGTTGATGGACACTTGAAAGGGTACCTGTACCCTTATTGACATTATTTGCAAATGCGACCTTAACATTCGTCGCATTTGTAACATTCATCTAAAACCAAATTTCTCCAAATCGGTCTACGAGTTTATAGGTTCCAAACATTTTGATTTTTAGCCCAAGGCAGGACTTATGTGATCATTGTGTTTGTCCGTCTGTCTGCGACACCCTATCGCAAGAGCCACATGTCACCGCGTGTCCAGATTTGGACACCATCAAAGTGTGAACCAGTCAAAAGTCAAGATCAAATAATTGGGGAGTAAAATTGGAAAGGGGGTCCCTAACCATCAAACAATAAAAAAATTCAGATCGTGACCATATTTTGTATAAGTAATATATATGACTATAGAAATGCTGAAATCAAATATGGCCGCAATCGCACCACCGTATCACGGTGTTCAGTTCAAAAGGTCACTGTAAAAAAGTGCATGTCATATGCAACTCTTGATAAAAACTGGTGTCCACAATTCTCCTCGATTTGGGAGCGGTTCATAACACAATCTAAAATTTTGTAAAATTGTGTTAACCCAAAACAAACAATATTGTTGTCATGACGTTACAATTTTGGTATTTTACAATGAATAATTTTGTAATACCGTAAAGCTGGGATCGTATGATGTCCAGGCATAAAACCAAATTGTGGTCATAGTAATTACCATAATTAATTATCTATTTGCAAGTAGAATTGATAAATGCAATCTTGGTTCGGGATTTAGAAAGAATCCACACTGTATTTCTTCAATTTTTGCCCACTTTAGAAGTGAGGGTCAAAAGGTCAAATGGAACTTAGGCTATTATTTGGCTACCTCACAAAAAGCTCAACAATCAAACCCAAAGTTTTCTGCAGAAATGTGCCTACTACTTTTGCAGTACAGTAGTCCTCACCTATAAAACTCCCGTATATAAGACCCTCCTCAATGTATGACCCCTTTTTTCTACGTTTGGTCATAGAGTATTTACATGTTAACGTGAAAAAGACCCCCTACTGTAAGACCTCACCCAGTATATTACCCCCTTTCACACCACAGAATTAACGCCCATATGCTTTAGTAAGACCCCTTTGGCTTGTAAAAACTAATCTTTGCATTGAAAATTAAATCAGATTTTGTAATCTTTACCATTATATGATCAGGCCAAAAAATATTTTCATATTCTAATTTTTGAACGAGAAACATGCATTGTGTTAAGTATTCATAGTATCAGCAGTAAATATAACATACGCCCACTGGTCCTTAATATGCTTAAAAAACAATTTGTTTGTTATCTTAATTAATTTTTGGATGAAATATAGAAATGTATTCACTTTTCATTTTCAGCAATTTTTCTTCACAACAGTAAAAATTACTTAACACAAGTGTAAGTAGTAGTGAGAAGTAATCCGAGAGTAACCCCTGAAAGTCAGCCCCTAAATTAAATTTATTTAAGCTAATTAGGTTTTCTTTGGTATTTTATGCGAGATTATGCAAATTGTTAATAAAGGTGACACTAAAAATTAATATTAAACTTAATATTAAAAAAGTTTTGAGGGGATGAAGGCTAACTTTCGAGGGACCAGTGCAAGTAGCCTATCATGATTGCTTGAAATTTACGAAGCGATGGTTAAGGAACTCATCGTTTACAATTAATTGTACAATACATTACGCAATAAATAACTCATTTGGAAAAACTGCATTTTCAATCCCGGTTATATATATATATTTACAAAATAAACCTAAACATAACATTCAGCATGGTCATCTAATAGATGCCACAGCTAAAGGTCGCCCTCTTTGAATTCTGGTAAACTACAAATTTTTAAAAGACCCCGGGGGTCTTATTCACGGGCACCGTCAATACGACCCCCTTCCTATAACACCCCCCTACCCATGCTTCCCTAGCGGGGTCGTTTAGTAAGGGAATACTGTATATATAAAACGCAGTCGGTTGGCGGTGAGGCGCAAGACTATCTATTTCACGAAGTTTTTTCCCCTAGTGTTCACAAAAGGAGCCCCTGTGACCTAATGCTGGTAATTGTTGCTAGTAACTCGAGTATCGTGGGTTCGGGTCACGCCACCACCTTGATTTTCTTTACTTTTCTTTAGCAATATAATTCTTGGAATTGCTGAGGACAGTGAAAATCTCAATTTTTCAGCTTGAGAAATTGCTAATTCAAATAGTTAATTTTGATTAACTAAAAAAAATAAAATTACTAATTAAATTGAAAGCAAATAAGATTAGTTTGATTTAATTTATAATTGTTTTATGGAAATCAGGCTTAAATCTTTTTAAGTGCTCTGAAAACTTAATCCATGATAATTTCTTAATGGTTAAGTTACAATTAGTTAATTGCGAGTAACATCTGACGCCAATTTAACATCTGAAGTTTATGTCTTACGAAACTCATGGTTTATAAATACGCTGAAGTTAACAATGACTTCCGAATAGCCTAACCTAAACAACAAACCAAACCAAATTTGAAAACGCACCAATTTTATAGGCTATGGTCCTGCGCACAAAGTGCACATATAAGGTAACGTTCACAACAGACATCTCGTGCATTTTCAGCAACGTAAGACTACAAGCTTGGTCGAATAAAACCATTTTCGTTACCTACGTTAGCACCGGTATATACATATCCCCGCATATTAATTAATTTTTAGAAACATAAAATTGTTCTTTAGAAAAAATTAAAAAAAAACTAATACCACAAAAGTGCATTGGTTGCATCAACATTTATTGGCACCATTATAGTTTCACAAAGTATTAAGGTAAATACAGGCACAGTTTTAGTCATTTTATTGGACTACAGAAAATGAGATGAAGCCATAACGTGTATAACGATCGGATGGGAAGCGTACCCCATCTCGCAATTTCATCACAATAAACCTGAAACAAGAAATAATGGAACTTAAATATAACCAAAACATTGTGCCGAATGAGTAAAAGTACCCAAAATTAGGCCATGCGGTGCATAATAACGTTTGCCAAGTCTTTATTGGCTACGACGCCAATTTATTTGAGTATTTGTTCAATTCAAAACTCAATTTTCATTTTAATTGAGAATTTTTTTTAATAAATTCTTGTGCTGGGTAATTTGCATTGTGGATTGCATGCTTTGTTTGTAGAGAAGATATCAACAAGCAAAATTTTTTACTTACTCTGCTCCTGTCTGGAACTTTACCACACCAACCACGTCTGCCTCCTCTTTCACTTTTTTTGCTTTCTTCCGTTCTACAAGAAAACACGATTTCAGTGTGACAGCTTCTATACTCCTCGGTGCGCCATCGACGACGGCAGTTCCATTATTTTCGCAGACAATCCTCACTTTCTCACTATTCTGAAGGTACCTTGGGTAGTAATTCCTCAAAGTGTTCCATGGAGTGATGATCCATATTGTGCTTCTGTACAAGGGGTAAAATACATACTGTACGAGTCATCATGTACAAGGGAGAATTGACGTTATAAATTCAGTTCCACTGCTAATGGATTTATTTTATGGTGAAATTACAACGTTTTTGGGTTCGGTTCAAAGTGACCTAAATTCAGGTAGCTATCACCATATTTGAGTTATTAATAATAATTCAAAAGTCAAATATGCCCGTCATATGAGGTGTGACTGAAGTGTCTTTTACGGAATTTTTTTTTTAAAGTGGATGCCCGTCTTTAGTGTTTATGATAGTTTGGGTGAATTTTTGTCACTGGGCTTACTTACAGAGATACGACCATAACAGCAGAAGTTTATGTGAATAATTTGTTAATTAAGCAAAACCTAAAATCTAGCAATCAGGAAATGACCGTGGAGTAGTTTTTTATTGAAACGGTTTTTTTTTAGAATTTGCATCCCTGGATTAATAATCGATTATTTGTTTGATTAGTAGAAGGCTTACGCGGAAACGTTTTGGGATTTGTCCGGAGTAACCTGAGAAACCTCATTCTGGTCCGCAGAAAGATTTGCAGTTGCCCCTTCTGGGAAAGGAGTGTACTTTCCTGTAATTGGACTAAACTTTAGTGTAATCTCAATTGAATTAACTTTAGAGGCTGCAACTACAACACTGCAAATCCAGAGCACAAGCACTATAACTGATTTCATTTTCAAGGCTGTTTTTTTTTTTTCAAATAGCTTTTAGCTTGAGACTCCTTGATGAATGTCACAAACTTGTCTTTTATAGCACAAACTGCAATCGTCATTGACTACTGAAGTTTTTGAGGGAGCTTGAGAACTCTGCTTCATGTACCATTTCTTAAATTTACAAAATACTGCTCAGTTGACAGAGCAATACTTCTTTACTAGAGGCCCGCCTTAGGACAGGGCCCTGCAAAAGAGAGAATCCATTTCTCAAGTCAATACTTAAAAGAAAACACGATACCCATCCCTAGCGTTGAATTAGCGTACGCGACTTTTTGTGTGTATATTTTGGCCAATAAAGTACGCTTATAAAAATAGTGGCTTTACATTTAAGATTGTTGATGCTCTTGAACTAGTCGTAGTCGCCAATGAAAACAGCTCACCATATTTGCTCTGTTTCAAATATATTAATTTAAAAAAAAAGTTGTCAATTTACAACCACAATCCCTGTCGGAAATGTCAACTTGGAAAAATTAGCTTTTTAAACGTTTAACATCCAACATAAGGGACAATTACTTTTAGTCGGCACTTATTTAAAATAATTAAAAAAAATTGTCATCCAAACTATTTACAATTGATGACAATACTTTCTTGCTAAAACTGCCTTGTTGTTAGAGCATATTTAGTTGTTAATCAATATTTGTATAATGAAAGTTAACTTCATATCGTTTTCCGTTGGTTTGCAAGGTGACGGCGAAACATGTATTTAACACACGCAGAAAACTTGTAAGCTGTAAAATCTTTTTTTATTATTTGAGTTGAGAATTTGAAAATAGCGTGAAAATAATTACCAGTGCTCACATAAATGCTTCCACTAAGGTATTTGTTAAGTGAAGTTTATTGCTCTAATTTGCGCCATTGTCAAGACGAGGAAGTGTCTTATAGATAATAAATTTCCCAAAGTCATGCCCATGTTTAATTTTTATGCACCCGCACCGCATTTTGTAAAAAGTGGTAAATGGCAGAAGCCTCAATATCGTAATGAGTCCTTCTTCAAAAAATTTACATAATTCTGCTTTGAACTGTAATAGAAATTGAATGTGTTTGTGATTGAAAATGCTCCAATAATAATTCATAATAGAATATAGAATAATAGAATATAAATAATTTTTGTATATATGTATATATATATGTAAATATAATACTTCAAAATCTATGTATCAGAGGTAACAAACTGCACACTTTCCATTTGGAACAAAAACTCAAAATTAAGATTAGGGGGTAACTTCTGGAGTCACTTTGGGGGTCATTCTTGGGGTGAAAGGTCTCACCCCCATGACTCATCTTCGAACTCGACCTCAGTCTTAGCCCCTAGAATATTTTCCCGCAAACAGATTTCAAGAAAGCCAATTCGTTCGAGAGTTATCGCGCAATCAGACGGACAGATAAACAGACAGAGTGTTAAGTAGCTAATACGCTATTTAATAATTGTTCAATTAGCAGTAGCTATACTGAAGCTTCGGAAGCAGCAAACTGAATTCATTCAAATGCACGCGAAATAATTTTTGAAAAATACGCCGACACGAAATTTTTGTTTTTCAAGTTAGAGGAGTTTGGACTCCAGTTGAAGGCTTTGTATTAAACTCAAATCTTCTATTACAGACGGAAAAATAGTAATTGGAAATATATTTTTTCGAGCATCCAAATGCCGCTTATACTCTAGTTAATAATTCTTCAATTAGCAATAGCTATACTGAAGCTTCCGAAGCGTCAAACTGAATTCATTCAAATGCACGCGAAATAATTTTTGAAAAATACGCCGACACGACTTTTTTCGTGGAGTTAGAGGAGTTTGGACTGCAGTTGAAGGCGTTGTATTAAACTCAAATTTTCTCTTACCGACTGGGAAATAGTACTTGAAAATGATTATAAGAATAAGTAAAGTATAAATAAAGTAAATTAAATTAATTTAGCTCTTGCTTTAAAATGTATAATGCTCTGAGTGACCTATTTCTTGAGTTTCTAAAAACTAAAGTGACCAATAATGAAAAAAAAACTGTTCAGGGAATCAATTAAAATCAAACCAAATTAGTCAAATTGGCGTGGTTGACCTAGTGGTTAGAGCCACTAGGTCAGCCGAGAGTGTCATTTTTCCACTAGCCAGCATGAGAATGGGGGTTCAAATCTCCCGAACAGCCACAACAAAGTCTTCACTGTTGGCTTTTTTTTTATGGAACAACCTTGCTTCTGACCTTGTGTGTACCTGTATCTCAATGAACTAGGCGTACAGAGACAAAGGATATAGAGATTAGCGATATTTTCCCAATAGCTTTGTCAGAATCGAGAAAAATGCACTCATTTGCATAGAGTCACCTGCGGTTATCAGGCGAATGCAACGGCTGTACCTGATTTCAAGTTGGTATCCTTCCTTTGTGAAAGAGGCGGTAAAACAGCGGAATGTTACGGATAGTCTGTTGATTACGCTTGATGACAACATCTATGTCCTTTTGAGTCCTTTCTACTCCAAACCTTTCCTTATATGGTAACCAACCGGTCATTGGAATTAACGTTTTTTTTCTTTTCCTTTGGTTGTCGCTTATCCATGAGGCGCTGAGCTTTGGTTGGCACTGACAAGGTAAGCTTTCCAGGTGAGCCCTGAGTTTGGACATTTGATACACCTACAGATATAAATTAACCTCTTTAGGTTAATGTTCCGTCGAAAATTTCTCTGTCAAATTCATAATTTTAAAAATGGTGATTTTTTTCAAAAATTTTGTTTTTAAAAGTCTAAGGTTTTATGTGTTAAGTCACAATAAGAATTTCCGGAGAATTCGGATTAAAAGTTAATCCCCACTTAAGATAAGAGGGGATTAGATAAGGTTCAACTCAATGTTTACTTATCTCTTAGTTTCTTTTTTTTAATCCTTTACACTAATTCTTATGGAAATTGTATTGTAGAAACCTAAAACTTTTAAAAACAAATTCTTTTAAAAAAAATCACCATTTTCGAAATTATGAATTTGACAGAGGAATTTTGGACGAAGTTATAACGGATAACATTAACCTAAAGAGGTTTATTTATATCTGTAGGTGTGCCAAATGTCCAAACTCAGGGCTCACCTGGAAAGCTTACCTTGTGAGCCCAGACAGAGAAAGATTAGTTCTGTCAAAATAACTCCCTCTGCAATCTTCTAGACACATAATTATCAATTTCTATTTCGAATTGTTTATTTTATTAGGCAATATTCAACTTATTTGAAATGAAAAACGCAGACCATTAAGCATCTGACTTCTTTGGCTGTAAGTGTAAAAGAATGTGGGACATTCTTAAGGTGAATTTTACCTCCAGGCCTGAAAACCTTGCGTTAAAAACTTGTTAAATACAAATTAAATTAATTGACTAATTCGTTGTTCAATTAGCACTAGCTATGCTGAAGCATCCGATGCGTCAAACCAATTTCATTCAAAATGCACGCGAAGTAATTTTTTGTAAAAATACCTATACGTCAACACGACTTGTTTTTTTTTCAAGTTGTGATAGTTTTTTTTATTCCAGTTTTCATGAAAAGGCTTTGTATTAAATTCAAATTTTCTCTTACCAAATGAAAAATAGTATTTGAAAATTAAAATTAATTTAAGTGTCCGAATGCCACTCATTTGCTGGCATAGTTGTGCAAGTTGACAACAACGAGAATTAATTTGCAGTTTGAAAATGTAAATTGTGAATAAAATAAAACAGGTAATGAAGCCATTAATTTAAGTATAAGTTTAATTAAGTTAGGTAATATTTAGTATGTACTAATGTAAGACCACATTATAGTGGGATTTTGTACATTCAATTTGTAAGATGATTGATAATTTGATATGAATAAGCAATGAATAAACAATAATAAAAATTAAAATAATTGATAGTTTTGCTTCACATTCTTATTTTTTAGTTTTCGGTCCAAAGAAAATATGAACATTCTTTTCAAACAAAGCAGAAGATCCGAAATATAAAATTTACATTTACAAAAAAAAAAGAAAATCAAATTACTGTTTCTAATGCGCAGCTGGTTGTTGGTGTAGAGTTGTAAAGCATCTACTTCATCTTTTTTTCTGGTGATTTTTAGCCCGAGCTAGTTCTTATGTGCCCGTCATGTCCGTATGACCGTCCGTCTGTCCGAGACACGCTAGCGGACAAAGTATATGTCACAGCGTGTCCGAATTTGGCATACAAAGGTTTTGGGACTATACAAAAGCTAAAATCGAAGATGGAGTTAGTTGGTCAAAGGTAAAGGTCAAATATTTCTTGACTTCGATGGTGAACCTTACCATCAAAAAATGCAATTTCTCAGATCGTGACCAAAATTTGTATAAGAAATATGTATTTCTATAAAACGGCTAAAATCAAATATGGACCCAATCGGACCACCTTGTCCCGTTGTCCGGGGTAAAAGGTAAGTGTAAAATGGTGGCATGTAAAAAAAAAGTGTACTATTAGTAAAAATTTTTAAACACAATTTTGAAAAAAATTGGAGTTAACACAACGAAAACACAAATAATGGTGTTCTCTAAATCAGAAACATCCTAAAAGGTACTACGTTCACACGGAAAGGAAAAGAGTTGAAAACTACCAAGGCTTACATCTACTTAGGTGTTACTCTCTCTTCCACTGGAAAGTTTAGTAAAAACGCAGCAATGGCTATAGTGAAAAGCAAATGGAGCAGCAGCTGTTTTAATAAACACGCTCAGGTTTCCAAGAACCTTCTTCCTGGCCACTGTCCATCTTATACTCAAACTGGCGTTCAACCTATCAAATACGAGATAGCAAAACTATACAATAGCCAATGGTACATCCTAAGAAAAAGCCGAGACCATCAAAATGTACAAGCACGTGCGGCTTATAATAGTATTAGGAAAGCTTCGTTCAAGGATAACTCCGAGGAGAGTAGAAAATGGTGCCCCCAATTAAAAAATCTCCTCAGATCAGTGGAAATGCAATTGCTTTTGGTTGCAAACCTTACAAAATTTCTCGTGTTTAAACAAGAAGTTCTTCCTCTCAAAGTTGATGAACGCCCTGGGACAGATGGACCTGCAGGGGGCACAAAATTCATCCATTATGCGGCACTATTATAACCTAACAAGGGGCTCCTATACAAGAAAGCTTCATTTGACCAGTGACCTTCTAAAATACTCCGTGACCAGGATCGCTCAAGTAAACTTACTTTGCAATACCCTCCTAAACAATGGGACATGGATGAGCCTTGGAGGCTTCCAGGATCTCGATCTAGAATACAAATTTCTCCAACATGTATTGAATGTTTGAATGCAACGCGAGCTACAGGAAAAGAGAACAACTCAAGCGAGGAATTCCTTTCACAGAGGTTACGTGCGCTATTGAGCTCCTAATTGACTCTTTGTCCAAACACCCGGCTGACATTACGTTATACATAGATACATACATACGTAACCGACGACTTGTAGTCCGAGGGGTTAGGACCCTTATCTTACCTTGGGTAGGTGCCGAGATCGAATCTCGGCAGCCGCACAAAAAAGTGAGTTGTGTGGTAGTGGTGAGTGGAAGCCTCGACAGTTGCGGTCGTGGAGGGTGTTCTTGAGCCGGTATGCGAAAAACAATGTTCGGCCTCTGCCTAAGCATATGCCCCTCGTTAGTCAACCCCACGTTCTCAGCAGAAAGATTTCAGCCCCCACCCTCGAAACTTCTAAGTTAACTCACAGGCCGAGACCACCCTCCCCCACTCACTATCACAAGAAATCATATTGACCAGGCCATTGGCGAATGTCAAATAGCATAAAAAAACATACGTACATAGGAAGTTCCATTTGGTCTCCAACCAAGTGTTGGGTAAGGTCTATGTATGTATGTATGTTAATGGAGGGGGTATTTCTACCCACACCGCTCAGGCCTCAATCGGGCCCATTGCAGTAAC
>JAQFYP010000521.1:0-22219 GCA_034694865.1 Bilobella braunerae | reverse complement strand
AGTTTTGTTTTCAAAAGTCATCATGTATCGCTTTATTATAATCTATGTTTCGATAATGTCCATATTTCAATTACAGCACATTCAAGCAATGTCTGAAGTTGAGAACTTGTTGGTAAGTATGAAATTACGCTTCATCGTAATTCACCTATTTGGATATGCACTTAATATTATTGGCTTTCAAATACCGATATCTGTCGCAACCGGTTCAAGTAGTACAAGTTGCCGTGGCGTCCTCGGCACCAATGATATTCCAGTTTCGATTTCCTCGTATTTTTTAAAAATATGATAAATTTTTAAAAGTGCAAACAAATTTTAAAAAAATTCAACCAAATTTAAAACAAAAATAACTTTAGAATACGCTCGAGTGGCGTCTGCAGTAGTTAAGGAAACACAACCGGACTGCTACAAGGACATTCAAGAGGCATTCAAATGCATAAAAAATGTTTTAGATAACAAACACTGCCCGTCCACGTCTGCTACCAAAGAAAATCTAGCGCTAAAACTCAAGTAAATTTGACCTATTAACCCTTTCTACCTTAATTTGTCCATTCTGTACCCTGATCTACCCATATTGACGCTTTTACCCTTATCTACTCATATTGACCTTTTTATCCTTATCTACCTATATTGACCCTTTTCCCCCTCATCTACTCAAATTGACCCTATTTACCCTTATCTACTTATATTGACCCTTTTTCCCCTCATCTACTCAAATTGACCCTATTTGCCCTTATCTACTCAAATGGACCCTAATCACCTTTGTCTACTCATATTGACCCTTTTGTCTGCCGATCGCCCACTTCTGAACGTATACGGAGCCTTATTTACCTTACCCTACACTGCTTTAACTTTATCTACACATTATGACTAACTAGCCGTATATTTTTGTCGCTTCGCGACAACTACGGCTAGTTATGCCTAAATTAAATGTAAATATTTAAATATTTTATCTAAATTTTAAACTTTTACTGATTCTCTTTTCTAAATGTTAAAATTATACATTTAAAAAAATGTCTACATTTGTCTACCTTCTGCTACATAGTTACAACTGCGACGACTCCTTTGACTTGACAATTCGTAGAAACCAACAAGAATTCTTCCGAAATTTGGCCTACTTTTGGACTACAAATAACCCTGCCACTCACGCACGCAAACACTGTCCGCCTTTACTGGAAGAATTCACTCAAACGCGTGATGTGATAGAAGCCTACGGAAAATTCCTAGTCTCCCAAAACGCTAGTTACGACGGTGTTTGTGGGAGTCGACGCAAAGGCCGGCGACAAAACTTGAATCGACGCAGACCCGCCTTTGGCGACGAAAGTGAAGTTGGTGATAGGTCATGGAATTGGCAGACTTGCACCAAGTACGGCGACTTCCAAATTTCAGATAACGGACCCTACAACCTGTTTTCGGGGACATGGGACGCTGACATCGATGTCAGGTCATGTCAACGCGAGTTCCCGGAGCCCATGTAAATGCTTACTTCAACTAACCTAATCCCAACAAGAAGGAAAAAAACCTTAACCTAACTCGAAAAAGGCAACAAAACCAAAACAACTTAACGCTACAACCTAAAATGTTTCACCAAATATCAACATCTTAACCCATTCATATTAGTTTTTAAGATAACCTAAATAATTAATTAATCGAACCTAACCTAAATATATGTCTTTTAACTTGGACATAAATTTTAACCAAATATAGTTTTCAGAATTGTTTAACCTAAACAGAATCGTTCAACTTATTTTGTTGAAACTATTACTTTTACAAATTTAACAAACATTGGATCTAATTCAACGTGTTGGCATAAGTGACCCTAATAGGTTAAAAGGTCAGGACACAAAACCAATATTATTGGCCCAAATTTGTTGCAAAATTCAACAAAACTAATTATTCAAACAAATTTCAAAATTTCAAATTGGCAATGGTCTACCCTTTGAAACAATAAAAAAATCAGGGCTTAACTCTCATACGGGTTTTAAAAAAATTGATTTTTTTAAAACTAGGCATTGGAATCTTTTTCAATGAGATCCGCACATTAGGTTCGGCTTCTGTTGGGGACTTCTACTTCGAAATTTAAATTTTTTTTCAGGTTTTCGACGTCAAGTGAATTCGAGTTTTTTGGGTAGTTCATCGTAATTTCGATGGTACATCAAAAAATATAATTCATAAATAATATAAATATTTTGATGTTGTTTTGTTTTCTTTTAAATTTTGATGTACAAATCGATATTTTATGTACATTGCGAAAATTAAAATGAAATCAAAATTCCGATATTGACATCGGAAACTGAAATTAAACTGAAATTTTGTTTTGTCGAAATTCCGATGTGCCTATCAAAATGTAAATAAATACATCGGAAACCTGAATCATATTGAAATTTTGATGTAATAATTCAAAAAAAAAAGTTCGGACCCAATGCGCGAAAAGTTTGCCAATGCCTACCTGACAAAATTTCTAATCCATTTTCCAAAAAAACCTAATGGGAAATAAGCCGTGATTTTAATTGATTCAAAAGGGGAAGCATTACACATTTGAAATTCAAAATTTTGACAAAATTCTGAAAAATTAGTTTATGCATTTTACACCAAGTTAGGGCCAAAAATATTGGTTTTGGGTCATATTAGGGCGAGGTATGCCGACACATGGTACAGTTGAAGCAGGTCACATATATATGTAAGTAGGAAATTCTTCGCCTAAATGTTATTTGTCATTTAAACCCTATGATCCAAATTCAAATCTTAAAATTCAAAAATCTAAAATAAAAGACTAAAATTTTAACTAAAATCAAATTACTCTAGCATAAACCTAACTTTTGCACATTGTACATTTGTTTAGCCTTGTACATTTACAAGGCTAAATACCACATATCAAATATAAGAAATAACCTAAAACCTACATTTTTGCAACCAGGTTTACAGAGGCGACTATTCGAGAAGGCATTAGGAGAAACAATGTTCGCTTCAACTACAAGAAGTATCAGGGGACTTGCGCCATTTTTGTTGCTGGAAACTACGAATCTTGGCATACGCTCCAAATTGCAAACTTTGGGGAACTTTCTCGCGGAAATTTGCTTGTGCGAATAAAAAGTAAGTCATTTTAAACACTCAAAGTTCTAAACTATTAAACAATTTTTAAGTTATGGAGCAATTTCGAAGAAATTATAGTATGCCGTTGTTTAATTGAAGTAAACATGTTTATAAACAATAACTAAATGATGGTAGATGGACAGCACTGGGATGACTTGTGGATTCCCTATGAAGGGTCCCACAACTACGACAACATTGTCGACGCCATCGACAGAATCGGCGAACAAATTGGGACCTACCTCAAGAACCCTTGTAGGATTCGCTAACATGGTGTAACATATAATACCAAGAGCATATTTTAAACATTTTAAACAAAATTATATAACGAAATGTTGTCGATAACAATGTTTAATACTTTGCGTCCCACAACTTTAAACATTTTGAAGTATATCAATAAACACTAATGTTATTAATTTTTAGATTGATATCTATCTATAAGCCGTGTATACGGTGTTTTGTTTTTTGAGTATAAATTTGAACATTCCGGGTTCAAAGCATACCACCTTCATGTTTTTTTACCATTTCACAAAAATAATTTTTACATGGGTGGAGACCGTTCATATATTAATATTCAACAAAATATTGAAATATTCAACGAACAGTAACAAACTTCAAAATCAACAACTCAGCAATCATTTATTGTGTATATATAATTTTTAAAATAATACATTAAGTTCAAGCATTATACTTAAATCAAATTATAATTGATTATATATTCAGACCATTTAGTTTCTCGGGTAAGCTCAAATCTGAGTCAGCGCTCGTGCGTCAGCAGCTCTAAAATTTATCCACGCTCTGTTTTTCACTTTATCAAATTTTAATTCAAACTCAGTGATAGTTTTCTAGATTTAAAAAAAAACTTGTTGTTTTAAGTAGAAACGAACAAAGTTCAACATTTTTGCAATTCATTTACTAACTATGCTGTCTAAACCTTAATCGCAACGACGGGGGAATATGAACATGACTTGAATGCTGAAAATGCATGTTGTGTGTTGAGTATGCTCAACACAACTAAACCCTATTTCTCCATTACTACCATCTTAATATACTAAATTTGTAGAGAATGGCAATTGAGGAAGCATTTACACGCTGCTGGAAGGTAAATTGTAGTAGCATATAGGTACTAGATAGCTAGATAGCTAGATAGATAGGTACCAGATAGATAGATAGATATAAAAACATATAGTTATAAAATAGTAGATTTAATAATAGATATGAATAGATAAAAATAAATCTCAAATAGGTCTGTAAAACTAAACCAAATATGGTTAGTTGTGGACGAAAGCGTTTAGCAACTTTTCATGTAAATATATTTAAGGTTCGGTAAGCCATCGTAAAAAAAATAGCTTGCCTGAAAAACATTGTCATGGATGGCATTTGTACTTCGTTTCAATCTACAGTCTGCGGGTTCGACTCCCGCAATCTGCAATCAAAATGGCTGTATTCTTGATTCAGTCACTTATCCATGTGGAGCTTGTACTGTTTTACTGCTTCCTCTACACCAATTTACATTGGCTGGATTTTCAGTAAAGTCTACGTCGGAGGGTGTGAATTTGTCTTCCTATAAAATACGTGCTGTATGCTGAGCTAATTAGTTTAATTCAATTTTGATTCTGCCTTTGCTTCTGTCAAATTCCTATATTACAAAAGTCTTACAAATTCCTGAATTTTAGTTATATCAACCTATTAAGATAATGTGCGCACTTCTACAAACTCAAAAATTTTCCCTGGGCACGATATTTCTGTTCCTTCTTTTTGCACGACATGTCCGTGGAGTGGTGAGATTTTTTATGTTTAATATTTTTGGTGTAAAAAAAAGGAAAGATATTGTGCATTAGTGAAGCTGATTTATGGATTACTTTTAACTGTTTAGCGTTTACTTCTAGCAAAACAGTTTTAGGATTATCTTTTTTTCGTATTTTTTTCACGCTTTTCATTAATATCTGCCAGCTAAACAAGCCCGCCCCAAGATATGAGGATATGAATTTTTTTTGCTTTGGGCCCGACCGCCGTAGGAAGGAATTGTTTGACTAGCTTTAAGTATTTAACATACGCCAATTTGTTATTAATAGATTTGAATACAATATCTTAACAAGCCTGTCCTAGCTCTGGATATGCAGCTGCTACACATATATATCTCATGACTAGCTTCATTTATCTGTTTGTGTGTGCATAGTAGAACATTATTCGATTGTTAAATTTATGTTAAACATGTGAAACTAGGATTGGCGGGAGGGTGACCAGATGCCCGACGACTTGAATGCAAATGTTGTGGACATGATTGAGCATTCTCCGGAAGTGAATTCGCATGTTGACATTGAGGCTGCCCGCAATGAAGGGCGGTCTCCCCTTGTTCGTCAGTACGGTTTTGATAAAGCTAAAAATCTGCATATGGTTCTCTGTGAGCTCAAAACTAACGAAAATAGAACAGAAGAAGAGCGCAATCAGTCCTATCGCATGCAACAAACTGACTTGCACCGTTGGTCACTGGTAATACCTGACGTAGAAGGCGGTGCAGGAGAAGCTTTAGACGCAGGCGCAGCGACGCCGGGTGCAGGAAGCGCCCAAGGCGCAGGCATGGAGGCGCTAAGCGGAGGAAGCGCCCAAGGTGCAGAAAGCGCCCAAGGCGCAGGCACGGCGGCGCTGGGCGGAGGAAGCGCCCAAGGCGCAGGCATAGCGGCACTAGGCGGAGGAAGCGCCCAAGGCGCAGGGAGCGCCCAAGCCGGAGATTTTCAGGACTTGAGTAAGGAGTCTCAAGCAATTTGCCTCTACTTCAATGAGTACAAAATTGGTGGTACAGGAAAGGAAGTCATTATTTACACGTTGCAGCGCATTGGCAACAGGGTTTTTGGTCCTGCTCGAACGGCAATTGCAGAAGTAATAACTCTTATAAAGCAGGTAATTTATACAAAAGGAAATTGAAATTATATCATAATTGGAGAAAATTTAATTAGGGTGTAGTCGCAGTTTAAGTTAGTGTTAGTTATATTTGGCAGGAGTCGTCGATTTGCGTTTAGGCTTGAATCTACCATAGTAATTGTCTTATTATATGTCTGTGCGTCCGTCCGTGTTTCGTAATAACAATTCCACTTCTAAACTACAATTTCATTCTAAAACTGCAATTGCATTCCAATTTCAAATCACTTTACTTATGTTTCGCTCATCCCTATCATTACAATAAAGTATTGACCTTCCTAAAGCCAGACACATACAATACTTGATATAAACCAGATTAAATTAAAACTTTAACTAGCTTTCTTACTATAAGGTTACAGCAACGTTAATGTTAATTAAATTTTTACAATTTTTACAAAAAAAAAAAACAGTGGCATTTCTAAACTCTAAACTGGAAAATTTGTTTTCTGGGTTGTTGCTAGTTCTCAATAGTAATCCTCCTATTTTACTTTTTACATCCACACATCCATGTTTCGACTGCAAAACTACAATTGCATTCTAAACTACTATTGTATTCCAAAAATGCAATAGCATTCCAAAACTCAGTCGCACTTCACAACAAAAACAATTTTTCATACAAGGGCACGGGAAATTTGTTATTCCGGGGGTTTGCTAGTAAATAAATAAATGCGCAACGCAATTTTTGACACTGTGCCACTATGACACAGGCAAGAATATATTAAAAGTTCAAGTCTAACAGCGTGTTTTAAGCATTAAGTCTACAAATAATCTATTCTACCTAAGTTAAGTGCTAATTAAATGTTCCATAACTGACCTCCGACTAAGAACGGGCTTGTTAGGCCTTGAATATTAAGGTTTTCATAAATAAGATTAAAAGTGATAAACAAATTACGCTCATTTAAATTGCAGTACTCTTATGATGCTGCTTGTGAGTTCGAAAATGTGAAATTCTGGGAGTCAAACGAATGGAATCCTAAGCAGAAAGATCGTATTGAGGAACTAAAAGCAACTGAAAAGTTTAGCAAAGGCAACGGAACGCCGTTTTTGTTTCGAGAAAATAAGCACAAAAGCTTGTTCGTCGTTGTTTACGCAGTGACGCAAGGCAAGAGCGCAACTTGTGTCGCAGTTGGCTACAAATCCGAAACTAAAGGATTCACCAAACTCCGGTCAAAACCGAAATATTTGTCAGCCCTGGATTTAGCCAAGGACAAAATTGAAAAAATTCTGAAAACACTAACGCCAAATTTGGTAAGTTGTAAAAAAAATTTGCATTTACAAATGTGTAAATATTTTAGCATGGTATACAGTAGAGCTTTCCTGCAGTACTTGCGACGACAATCTGTTTGGAATCGTTTTAATTTTTAATATTAAAATACTGACGTTTTTTTTAAACAAAAATTTATTTGAAATTTTTACTTTAGAGAACATCGATGAACACGTCATTCAAAGAGACAGGTCTCTCTGATTCTCAAACCAATATTCAAAACGTTTTAAATTCAGATGTTAGCGGTTCTTCGAAAACCGATGTTGACAGTTCTTCGAGAACCATTATTGGCAGCTCTTCGAAAACCGATGCTGGCAACAACCTTGGCAACTCTTCAAAAATGGGTTTTCTGAAACCACTGTCCAAAATCCGTCTTTCGAGCTCCTCAACATCCAACTTGGATCCTACAAAAATTAGGGAGCTAATTTATGAGAAGTTGGTTGAAGAATACTCAGAAGAGCAATTGGACCTCACTTCGCTAGAGATAATTGACACACTGCGACCGACAGATAGCATCAAGGAAATACCTGGCAATGAGAAAGTCGCATTTTTCCTCTGCGTTTTTAAAGTAGTAGGTGAACAAGATAGTAAATACACTGTTGCAGTTATCGATAACTTTAGTCTCAAACCTTTGACTATCCGATTACCCTTTGGCTATCAAACTACAATTACAATTGCTGTTACGCGGGCCGAAGCGTTCTTTAAAACGCACTTTGTAAGTAGCATAGTAGAATAAGTGCCTTTTATCCTTTTGTGTATAAGTGTACAAACACGCCCGTCCGTTGACCAAGGCCCTTTACGAAACATAGTACTTAAAAAGCAAAAGCCTTTAGTGTCATTTTTGCGGGAAAAATTGAATTTAAATTGACAAAAAGGTTCATCCTTAAATTCATCTTGCAGGGAAATTTTTCATAATTTTCACAATTACTAAGGTAACAGTAAAAACATTCCCAAACCAAACACAAACTGTTATGATTCGTACATTACTTGTCAGAAAATATGGTCTTCGTTAGGAAAAGTTAATCAAACTAAACACATAATCCAATTTTAATATAAAGTCGCATGCTGACAACATCTATGCTAATGAGTCCTTATCCCTACCACATCCCACCCTTCCTTTCATGTTGACCTATCCGCCTTGCATGAATGTCAAATAACGCTTCCTTACCTTTATAAAGTCTTCAACAGTATCCGGAGTGTGTCATTTCTAATAATGAAACATGATAAATTGGATAATATATCTGTTACTCTCTTAAGGTCTGGGATACTAAGCAGTTGAGTTTGTACCATACTGAAATTCAGGCAGTTGAGGAGAAACTCCGTCAAAAGTTCGCTTCTGTTGACTTGAGGCAACTTTGTAAAGTAAGTCAGGTCGACACAACACTTTGGAAGTGGACCTTGGTGGCAACAGTCAAATTCAGTATGAAGCAGGAGGGTGGTTCCGACAACGTTCGAGTCCTTGTGTTTCACTTTCAAAAACCAGGGTACCATGACATGTTTGGAGCGGTTCTCAAGGGTACCAGAGAGGCGAACGGGTTCCTAAGACGGTCTTTTGGCCTCGGCTTGATTACGGATAAAAAAGTTGCCTTTTCGCCTTTCTTTTTAAAGGACTCTGACATTTTGAACCTTGAAAGAAAAGAGTTTGAAGAAATATATGAAACTGGGCAAACCGATATTCTTCTTGTAAGTCAGGGGCTTGTGTGGCTAGTTTTAAGTACCAATACTAATACTTTAATCACGAAGTAGCTTTCCGTTTCAGCTAATTTTTTTTTTCAAAAAATATAAAATATTCAAATAGTTCTTTGATGCTCAGCTATGCCACTTTGGTATAGGATTAGAGTTGAAGCACAATTGAGTTGTAAAGTGCAATTGCATTTATAATGTGCAAGTGCAAATACCGAAAAAAAAACCGAGATTGCAAATTTCGAGAAACCAATACCGAGAAAATAAATCCAAAAACGACAAAACCCGAGCAAACTAAAACCAAAAAAATGAAACAATGAACCACAAAAACCGAGAACTAATATATTCAAATTTTACACTCCTGCACTTGGGTATCTCTATTTGGTATAGTTTTTATGTACATATCATGGTTATGATATTAGTTTGATGCACGGGTTACATGGAAATATTTACGGGTCTCAAATTTCAAAACCCTTTGACTAAACCGAGTCAAACTCGTTAAAAGTTAGCATTTGTCAAGCATACTTAGACAAGACCCTGCTTAAAAACAAACAATGCTTGAAACAAACAAAAAAAAGTTGAAAACTGAACCCATTTAACTTTATCTTTTTTTTAGTAAGTTCTCGGCTTTTGTCGTTCCCGGTTTTGGTTTTCTCGGTTTTTGCATTCTCGGTTTTTATTTTTTCGGTAGTGACTTGCTAGCGTTTGCAACTAGTGCAAACAAAAATATTTTAAACAGTATCTTAATTTTGTTCCTAAAAGCATGTTTCCATGTATTCACACTTCAGAATACATTCAAACGGTTATCCCATTTATTAGCTCTACTATATACTCAGCTATCGAGTTATTATCGCGTGTTTGTAAAATTTTCAATTTCACAATACGGTAAACGGTTGGTGCTACCATGTGCCGATAAAACTTCGATACTTTATTAAATTTCCTTTACCTATTAAAGTTCGCACAGTTGACGATAGTAACATGAAAATTACTCTACTTAGGTCGACGCTGTAAATCAAAGCTTACTGGAAGATGTCACAAACATTATGAAGGAAGCTGATGATAAGATATCGAGTGTGCCATATCCGAAGATGAATTTGGGGAAGCGCAAGATAAAATTGCTCCGACAAGTGCATCTTTTTCCTTCTCAAAATATTGGTGCAGCGGAAAGAGCAAACCAAAATCGGGGTGCAGTCGGCACCAAACTTCATCCTATTTTTCTCGTGTTTGAAGTATGTTTCGGACACTATCTCGAAGGCAAAGTGCACATTACTCTTGTGTTTGAGGGTAGTGCAACCCCCAAGGCTCGCCTGGCAATGGGCTACAGCCCAGCGATATGCGGAGCTGCGTTGAATTCTGTTGTGTTTCACGATAACTATCTGGTAAGCTCACAAAGTGTTTCTGTTTAAATTTGAGGTCAATTTTCTTCTAATTGCCGTTGACTTCCGGGTGCTTTGCTTTTTACTATCAAACACGAACACTTACTACGGAGGTTTTTTCAGGGGCACAAAAGTTTTAGTTTCTAATATTTTATAAATTTATATTTTTAATTTATAATTTTTTTTTTGAATACATAACATTACTTTTACATTACTCAATGCTACTCCCGCCTTGGAACGGGCTTGTTCGGCTAGTTTGCAGCGACCTTTTTTTTTAAATTCCAATAAAATATTTGAAAATTGTCATCTACCATAGGTTTTGTGCTCCGAAGTGATATCTAGCTTATGAATTTTAGCGCTCGACGTCGACACAAACGCGTTGTAGTCGCACACGTACAGCATGCACGGCTTTTTAACCAAATCATAAATTACGTCGGTTATACTATATGTACTATAGCATAGTATATGATTACTATACTATATACTACACTATATGCTGACGCACGATACATTTGCAAACTTTTTGAATGTAGCACCGACTGTTATTTGCAGACCTATTTTATAAAGTTTAGAAAATTACATCATATTTTCCGTAGATTTGGAATGCTGTGACATACCAAGGACAGGGAGTGGAAGTAGTCGAGCAAAATCTTCGCGAAAGTTTGGCATCTGTTGATTTGAGTCGATTAATCTATGATGCAAGTCAGGTTCTGGCTGATGAACCTTGGAAATGGACTTTTGAGAGAACCGTTACGTTTACTTTATGCCAGACGGAGGGTTTTTCTGACAATGTTGCTATATTTGTGCTGCACTGTAAAAAGTCGGGCTACCGGGACATGTTTGGGGCGGTTCTCATGACTAGTGCATCGACAAACCCACCAATCAACAAAGACAAACTTGCCTTATCTCCCTTCTTTTTGAAAGAGTCGGATCTTGAAGACCTCGACAGAAAAGCATTTGAAAAGATGTATGAAATTGGGCGAACTGACATTTTTCTCGTAGGTCAATTTGAATTGTAAACAGCAAATTGAAGTCAAAAACTTGTTTATGTCTAGGTTTAAAATGATAAATTTTTGAATAATGTAAATTGAAATATGTGTTAATGTTATGTGTATTAATTAATAATTTGCTATTAATATTTAACGTACCAAAACTAACTAAACAAGCCCTGCCATGGACAAGAGGACCCAAAAATTAGAATTAAAGTCGTGTTGTCCTAGGACGTTCTTGCTTGACTATTATAAATAAAACCATAAGTATTTTTGAATAATTTTCAAAATATAACCTGTAGTTTACAATACCTAGGTCGATGCTGTAAGCCCGAACTTAATGGAACATATCCCAAATATTATCCAGCAAGCCGATGAAGACCTATCTTGTTTGCCTTATCCGAAAATAACTACAGGGCGGCTCAATATTACTCTACTACGCCAAGTGTTCCTGCTTCCTTGTCAACAACTTGCTTCAACGCCGATTCCTGAAGATGCTACATCGGAAAAAAGTGTTACAACGCAACAGCCTACACTCGACACCAAACTCCAACCTATCTTTTTCCTTTTCGAGGTGCATTTTGGCATCTACCTTGAGTGCAAAATGTATGTTACAGTTGTATTCGAAAATGGTGCAAACCCCAAAGCTCGATTGGCCTTTGGTTTCCGCTCAACCTTAACCGAAGCTGCCCTTGACGCATTTGGTTTTCTAGACAACTATTTGGTGAGCCATGCAGATTTTAATGTTGTTTGCACCTGACTGTATGTTACTGCTAAATGTTATGTTGAGCTGAGTGTGCCTTACCAAGAGGGTGTACATGATTAAGGGTGCAAAAGTGCAACCCTACATTCTACTCCTAGGCAGTCTTGCCTTTCACAAAAGTACAATGTTGGAGGGTAGCATTGTGCACTGTAAACTCAAACACTTGTAGTTATAATTTTTTTATATAATGGTTTTTTAGGGCACAAATTAGTTACTTCACCCTTTGTGAGTAGGTAGACTGAAATTGTTGAAATTGAATTTGCGTTTGATTCTAGAGATATTAATTAAAGTTTTCTTAGATGACATCCGTGGTAGAACAATTTTGTTTGTTATATGAAGTAATAAATTGATAGATTGAATGTATTAATAAATAAATAATTAATGGGTATCTTAGATTAATTAATTAATATATATTGCAGATTTGGGAAAGATCAGACACTTTTGATTGTAAATTTGATGCAAAATACAAAGTGTTGCTTGGTACACTGTTAGTGAAAGGAAGCAGGACAGCAAAGAAGGCTCAACATGGTCTGATGATAGAAGCGTCCCGTAACTCAGCAAAATCGTCTTCGACGTCGAACAATTCCAATGTTAACAAGGAGAGTGATGAGGGCGATGTACAGGAAAGTGCAACCGAGAACTCAGTAAGCTCGTCCTCGACGTCCGACAATATCAATGCTAACAAGGGGATTGCACAAGCTGATGTGCAGCAATGTGCAACCGGAAACTCGGCAAGCTCGTCCTCCAAAAATTCAAAAGTTAGCCCCGCTGATGCAATAGCGGAATTTAGTCAGTGGAAACTACTCTTCAAGTCGCAGTTTACCAACGATAAGTATCTCGCTGGTGCTCATGTTGACGTTTTGGTCTATCATTTGCAAGCTGGAAATTCATTGGCCTTGGTGTTCATAAATTCGAGAACAAACACTCCCAAGGTCGTCTCTTTTGTTCGCAATTTCACAACTATCCGCAACCTAACAAAGGATGAAGTCAGCGTAAATTGCGCTTTTGGCGAGTTTACCGAAGATAATATGGTAAAGTTGTTTTTGTACATGTACATTGTCTTGTAGTTGTACAAAACTCCTAAATTAGACGCGCTTTGTCCTATTCTGCAAAAACTGCTTGACGTGCAGGCGTACACTTTTGCATATGAATGAGATTAGTATCTGGGGATGTTTAGGGTCAAACTACGGCAACAAATTACGGCAGGGGTAAATGTCAAAATGTCAAATTTTAACATAATTTGTCCAATTCCGCAAAGACCGCCGCAAACTACATATAAATTGTGATGAGCCGAATGATATAGAAATTTCGATGTAACATCGAAAAGTCGAATTAAATTAAAACTCGAAATTTTATTTTAAATATCAAAATGTAATTAGTGAAAAACCGAATGTGATAAAAAATTTGATTTGAGTATCCAAAATTTCGATGCACGCATCGAAAGCCTGAATTAAATTGCAATTTCTATATAGAAGTCCGCAACATAATCCTAACCTAATACACAGATCTGTTTGGAAAGGTTCGTATACTCGAAAAAAAATCTGGTTCATTTTTTAATATTTTCATAGAAATTAAGCCGTGATTTCTATTGTTCTATAAAGTTTGCACATTTGAAATTCAAAAATTTTACAAATTCTGAAAAATCAGTTTATGAATTCCTCCACAAAACATTTTTGGTCCAATAGTATTGGCTTCGGGTTACCTTTCAAGTTATTCGGGTCATGTTTGTAAACAAGGGTCAAGGGTCACCTGGGTCATTCTTACCATCGCAGATTTTCATTTTATTCAATTCAAGTTTAATTGATTTCAGGCTCACCCATATCAACATGTACATGCCCGTTCAATAATAATAATTAGCATTTAAGGGAGTGAAGGGGCAACCGGACGGACAGACCGAGCGTTTCCATAAAGTAGCTAATACGCTACTTAATAACCGACTATTTCTAATGTACTATTTTTTGCTCAGTATTGGCAGGCAGAACCGATAACCGAAGTGATGGATATTAAAGCGTTCACAACACCGCACCTACACGGAAAAAGCAAACTAGAAGAAAGTCTCCTATTGCACTTGGCAGAAACAATGAAGAGACCTGTTCCTAAGACCTACAACTGCCTCGAGTATGGCCTTAAGGGCTCTGGGGAAGCCAATGAAGGGTTCGACACCTTCTTCCTCTACGAGGTGCATTGGCAGGGCTACACAAAACTATGCCTTGTGGAACTCAAGAAGCCCTTGGGAGGAACCTTAAGCCTCGAGCAAATTCCCCTTCTCTTTAAAAGCCGCCAAGATTCCAAAGAAAGAGCACTCTACTACAACGACGACAGTGTAAAGTCTTACAACTTAAAAATGTAATAAACTCGCGCAAAGTCGAATTATTTTAATAATTGATGGGAACTTGATATGTTTCTTGAGTAGCCCACGACTCGTAGTCCGAGGGGTTAGGACCCTTGTCCTAGCTCGGGTAGGTGCCGAGATCGAATCTGGCAGCCGCACAAAAACATGAGTGTTGTGGTATGGTATGCGCGATGACTGTTATACAATTTAAGAACTGGGTGGTAAGTATGGTAAATTGCCCCATAGCACTCCAGCTAATTGGATATGCATATGATATGATTGGCGATACCAAATACCAATATTACTATCTCTCGCAACCGGTTCTAACTGTTCGTCTACGGTACCCTACATTACGATTTCACATAGATCGAAATGCTACGCATCGTTCTTCGTCATCGACAAAAAACAAAACTTTTTAGGTGACACAGACGTTTGCATTAAGACTCTAGACTCATGCACCACTTTGAACCACATAACCCGAATGGACATGAATTACCGCGGGAAACCACGTTTAAACTATTTTTTCGTCACCTACTCACCTAGTCACCACAATTGCTTAGCTGCGCTGGACAGTCTTGAATCCACCAAACTGCACTCCTGGGGCAGTTCCCTTTTGTGTCATCACTTCGACATTCTTTCTTATGCAACTCAGCTCTCTGCAATGTCAATGCACTGTACTTAAATTCCTTTTTTTCAATTTTTGTTAACAAATAATCAACAATTTGGAACTTGGTTGAGTGCTGCAGCTTGCCGATAGCGTTTGCAACGGGTAATGGAAAAATAAACAAAATAAAATCAAACTTTTTTTTATGAAATTGTATAACAAATTTAGAAGAAAAAAGTTAGGATCTAATATTTGTTAGGATTATGTTAGGTACTTAAGTGCAAGACATCCAAGATCAATGTCTTGTATTTTTAGTATAGGCAACATAAAATTTGTGTGAATTAAAACAGCGTCAAATTCGGAGATTTACAATTATTGTTGTGCAAAGCTACATTGTAAGGAGTGTAAAATTTATGCAGATGTAAAAACTAGAAGGCAGCAACTGAGGATACTAATGTCATTCGTGTGGAATACTAAATGTGATAAAAAATCTGGATAAGTTTTGAGATTTCATGAAGCTGGACACATTACATTAAAATATGAGCCTGTAAATTGTGTCAGAAAAATGCAAGTCTACATATTTAGTGTTTCATAAGGCGCATTAACATAAGAGAGGATATAAAATAAACAAACTTTAATCGTGAAATATTCATAACACATTAGTTAAATTATATTTTATATTATATCTTCAGCTCTTCAACAATTGGTTAAAAAGCTGAGTCAGGAATTCGGCATAGGATTCCTTGCCTAGGAAATTGCCAAAGACATATGTTTCGCTGATTAATCCTCATTCATTCCAACATTTATGCGACTCACCTACAAAAAAAGAGAAAAAAAATGATAGTTGCTTTAAGGCAAAGCGGGCGAAGTTCACACTTTTTTTTTTCAATACTATCCTACATCTTTTGTTTCGTACGGAACTTAGCATGGGCAAGTTTGGTCGTAGAAGTAAATAAAGAACATCGCAAATAAAAAAAATTCCGATTCCATATGCTCACTATGCTTAAGACTGCTAATTAAGGCTTTTTTTAAAGGAGCACAGCACTCCCTTGCTCGTAAAAATTTACTCATGACTATCCAAAGAAGCCCATCATAAGATAGGAGGAATCAAATAAAAGGTAAAAACCTCATTGTCTTAGGACGGGCTAGTTTGGCTTTTTATTTGCCATGTGGCCGTGTTAAGCAACCGGGCCAAATTTTTTGCCAACCTTAGTTTTTACTACATGTAATACATGTTTGTCCGATGTTGTAGCTCATTATTCGGTACAGTTGGTCATCGACAAATAAAAGCACACTAAAACAAATTTACGCAAATGATTGTGAATTTAAAAGTAGAGAAAACAGAAGGGGCTTGAATGTGAGAGGTGATGAAAAACGTATTACTTACAATGTGGTCATTTGTTTGCCGAGTTAGTCTAGTGGTTAGACCTTCACTTTCTCTCCGCTAGCCCACCTGAGAACGGGGGGTCAAATCCGCCTATCAGCCAAAAATGTTTTCACAATATTTACTAATAATATATTATAATAATATATATATATATATTGTCTCCGTGCCTCCGTGATTAGGCTTACAAGGGCATCGAATATCGGAATTACCCGATAGGTTTCCAAACCGACTCGAGATAATCATGAATACGACTTTAATTTGCATACAGGTATTCTATGCCTATTTCTCAGAAATTTTTAAAATTGGGAATGTTTTGACCTTGACAAATTTTGCATTAATTTTGTGAAACAATTAAATCTCGAGGAACTGAAAAGTTTTGATAAATCTTATGGGCATGTGCTTATAACATAAAATACCCTACAACGTCTTAGCACATCTACATTATCTTAAGCAAAGAGAACATATTTAATTTATGTCTATGCCATTATAATTGAACACTTTCACACTATAAATCAGTATTACTATTACACTATACTTAATATTATCCATTCTACTAATCTTCTTGAGATTTGTTCAAGGAATATGTTTCACTCCTCAATTCTTACTCACGCAAAACGTTTATGCTTAAGCGACCAACTTACAAAACAGCGTTAAAAAAGATAGAGCTTTCCTGGTTCACCTACCTACGCACACTATGAACTACGCGCTACTCACCTACTAAAAAAAGAGAAAAAAAAACTATAGTTGCTTTAAGGCGAAGCGAGCAAAGTTCACACTTTTTTAATTCAATCTTTACTCTGCAGCTTCATGTGGAAAATAGCAATGGTAACTTGGAGCTTGGGTTGTAGAAATAAGCGGGGAACGGATAAAGGCAGAAAAATTAATGGTGCAAGCTTACTTTCCTTAAGACATTCAAATGCTTTTCTCCAAAAGTTGCCTTTTTCCTACTACAAGTATTAGTAAACAATCTTTCAACGTTTTTTGCTACTGAATCACTTTTCCAAATATTACCCTTTTTAAAACTACAAGTTATCGCAAATTTGAAGGGATGTTTCTGTTGAGGTAAAACTATGTAGTCGAAAAAAATCAAAGCCCGACCATTGCAAACGGTGGACACTTAGGTGAGCTTTCTTGTTTGTCCTAAACGTTTGATAACCAAAGCAGTCATCGAATTCCAGAAAAATTGATTTTTTTAACAGATAGCTTGACCCCAACCAACAAAAAGTTTACAGCCAAGTAAAGCTAAGTTTTTGGCAAAATCTAGGGGAAAGGCAATTTGGAAACTTAGTGATTAGAGTGCTTGCCTTGGAAGTTGCCAAAGACATATGTTTCTGTGTTGAAGTCCTATGCATTCCAACATTTATGCCACTCACCTACAAACGAAGAAGAAAAAAGTTTTTAGTTGCTTTAAGGCAAAGCGGGTGAAGTTCACACTTTTTTCCATTCATTCTTACTCCTCTTGTTTCGTACGGAAATTAGCATGGGCAACTTTTAGTCGTAGAAGCAAATGAGTATCACTGCAAATGAAAAAATGTCATATGTTCACTATGCTTAAGACTACTAAGTCCTTTTTTTTTTACAAATAAGCCCAGCACTCTCTTGCTGGTAAAAAAATAAACGCATGCCTATCCAAAGAAGCCCATCATAGGATGGGAGGACTCAAATTAATGGTAAAATCCTCTTTTCCTAGGTCGGCCTAGTTTGGCTTCTTATTGCATTTGCCCTGTGGCCGTTTGTTAAAGAACATATTTAATTTATGCATTTAGTCTATGCATTTATAATTGAACACTTTTACACTATACATCACTATTACAATATAATTAATAATAAATTAATTAATAATTAATATAATTAATCCGCAGCTTCATGCCGAAATGGTAACTTGGAGCTTTGGTTGGAGAAGTAACCGTGGAACGCATGAAGGCAGAAAAATTTATGATGCAAGCTTACTTTCCTTAAGAGATCAAAGAGCTTTTCTCCAAAAGTTGCTTTTTTTTCCTATGACAAGTATTAGCAAACAAGCTTTCAAGGCTTAATGCTATTAATTTACTTTACCAAGTAATAGCCCATTTAAACTAATAGAGCTCATCACTGCATTTGCTAATAGTGAAAAAGTGAAATAAAGTTTAAAAAAATTAAAAAAAATAGTAAAAAAATAATACAAGCATGACTAGGAGAACTCAAATTAAAGATAAAATCCTTATTTCCTAGGACGGGCTAGATTGGCCTTTTAATGCATTAGCCGTGTGGACTTTCGTTAACCGGATGGTGCCCCCTGTACCATTTTTAATTTATACTGCATGTAATAGATGCTTATCCGACGCTGTAGCATAATTAATTTTAACTGATTCCATATAGCTCATTAATTAGGCTAAAGGCAACCTTTATAAATAATAATAAATAAATATAGCTCAATAATTGTTATAATTGGTCATCGACAATATCAGCAAAATAAAACTCACAAAAATAATTTTGAATTTAAGATTTGAGTTTGAGGGGTGATTAATAGCGACAATGTAGTCATTGCGTCTACTTGATTAGTAAGTGCACTCTACTTGCTCTACTTCATTTTACATCTACTAAATTTTTAATACTCATAAATTTTTTTGACGTAGCCTCCGTTGACAAACCAAAACGGTTGTTTTCCTATAAAATACTAGGTTGCGCTTTGGTTGAACTTAAATTTACTTCAAGTCAATTTACTAAAAAGTGAACAAATTCTCGAGTGCAACCGTTTCACAACGACTGGTTAACCTATTTTGCCGTGAAGATGTTGTGCGAAGTTCTACAAAATCGACAAACGGTGAATGTGATCACCTTCCTTCTCATACTTTTTGTGCGGGTTGGTCTTGGCGTGGTAAGATTTCCCTTTGCTAAAATAGTGCAGCATGGCCTTCTGCCAAAGGACATTTTGTTCGAAATCGAAATTTTCATAAAATGTCAAGTGGCATTACTATGAATGTGAAAACAATGAATCTCGATTTAAAAAAATGTCTCTTGGAAGGTGACCATGCTGCAAGTGTAGAGTGAGAGTAGTCTTTCCTTTTGTTTTGCCTTGGATCAAATCCTAGCGGGTCCACCCCATATTTTTTTATTCCTATTTAACTTGTCTCCTTTCGTTATTATATTTCCCAGTACTAAATGTGTGGATCTAATCTATTGCTAAAGTCGTAATGTTGAGAGATCACGTGGCCGATAACCGCCCTCCTGTAAGGTCGCAGATACAGTAAATATGATCATGGATAGTAACGGCTAGGTACCTCAAAGTTACGTTTGATGCGAGGGTTTTTAGAATGTTATATTTTGTATTTAACTTTTAGATTTCGAGTAAACATGTTAAATAAATAATTGTTAAATATATATATAAATATTGTTAAATTAATGTCACACATATAACACTAGGATTGGAAAGGGGTTACGGACATGCCTCCAAATTTGAAAACATATGTTGATGACATGACCAAAAATGCACCCGAAGTCAATATGCATGCCAATATCAAAGCTGCCAAAGCTGAAGGGCGGTCTCTCCATCTTTACGACTATGGTGTGCATTCCAAAAAGCTGCATTTAGTTGTTTTTGAGCTTAAGACAGATGGAAACATTCAACTTACTGAAAAACAACGGAAAATGTCGTTTGTATCGGACGGATTCGGCTCATCGACTTCGACAACTCCTGAAGCCGGACAAGGGGGTGACGCAGGTGGGAACGAGGATAGTGACTCTGCACCGTTGAGCGGAGAAAGCGCCCAAGGCGCAGACGTCGTTCAACCAAGAGAAATGCGAAACTTGAGCAAAGAGTCGCAAGCAATATGCCTCTATTTCAATGAGTACGAAATTGGGGGTAAAAATGGGAAAGTCATAATTTATACTTTGCAGCAAATTGGCAACCGATTTTTTGGCCCTGCTCAAACAGCGATCGGAGACTTATTGACAAAGATGAAGGCGGTAATTACTATTGATTTAATTGAAATTTCTACTTTGTAATTGTGTAAAACTTAGTGTCCAACAGTAGAACTTATTTGAAAGTTTACTTGATTTTGTAGCCTAAGTCAATGATCCAATGATGCAATACAATTGTTCCCAAAAAGTATCAAAAGAATAATTGTTTCAAGCATTTAACGCAGAATGCATTTATCCCAATCTCAATATTAAAAGCGGAGTTGTGCGTAAATCCAAAATTCACAGGGCACGCAAATGTTAGCGCTAACATTTGTTCACTTAACATGCATTCTTATGTTTTCTAATAACATTTTAAACAAGCGCCTCGAAAACCCGAAAACGAAAACCAGCACAACAAAAAAAACTGCGTTTTGGTTTTGGGGATCATTTTGAGGGTCGTCAAAATCGTGGTAGGGACAGACCCGTTTAACCCATCTTTGAACTTGGCCTTCCCTTAACCTCTGCTAAATTTTGCTGCAATCAGAATGGAAAAGGTTAACCGGTTAGTGAGTTATGGCGCAAGCGGACAAACAGACAAAACATTCCCATCAAGTAGCTAGCACGCTACTTAATAATGAAATTTCGCTTCGTTTAAATTAACGTAAATTGAAGCTTGCGTTGCAACGTTGCACCAAAAAATTGTGCTAAATTGACAATGACCATACGTCCAAAACCCAATAGGCTTCCCAACATTTTGTTTATAAATCTAGGATTCTAGCTTAACTTGATAGCCAAATAGGCCTGTCTAAAGACAGAAGGATTTTGGTTTTAATCACTTGATCTTCGTTGTCCTAAAACGGGCTTGTTTGGTTAGCCCTAAAACAGAAAAAAAAATTGCACAAAGTTTTGAAGGCCCCTCTATAGGAGTGGCTAAGTTTAGAAGTAAGGAGGAAGCTCCCAGTAGGGTTAAGGAACGCAACTAGGAATTCGTAAATTGTGAATTGCAATCCGTCCGTACGCACTTGCATAAAAAGTAGAACAATTACCACAAATTGGCGCCTTTTTTGAACCCATTCGTTAGGGGCTGATTTGGAATTTCTTTTTTCCACACTTGCATGGAATCTAACCGCGAGTTTTCTATTTTAAGTTAATGGAGCAATATCATGCCTTACCATGCCTTGAACATTTCAAAATGGGTTTTCCAGTGTTTCGTATATTTTTTGGCTAATTCCGAAATAACACTTTTTAAAAGAATGCATAAATTACAGAAAAACCTAGAGACACACGAATTTGAAAATGTGCAGTTTCTGGAAGAAAGTGACTGGAGTGTTAAACAGAGCATGTTTATTAGACAATTTCAAGTATCTGAAAAATCGGCATTTATGTTTCAAGAAACTGAAGACGAAAGCGCATTTGTCATTGTTCACGAAGTAGTAAACAGCGCAAAAGAGACTGTTTCGTGCTTAGCAGTTTACTACAAACAGGAGAAAAATAAATATACAACGCTTCTTTCTGATTCTAAGCGTTTGCGAGCCCTGGCTTTGGCAAAGAACATGATTAAAAAGACCATAAATGATTTTAAGCCAACTTTGGTAAGCTAATATATGTTGCACTTTTTTGTGTTTCGAAAAGTTTTGGTTTAACTTCTGGTCCACTCCAATACCTATATTGGAATCATCCGTGCTTATTTCCTCTAATTTTTTTATATGTCTTTCTAAGTACCTACATTAGATTAAGCTTACCCTGTTATGTTGTTGCTGCTGAAAATGACTTGTTTTTTTTAATGTTTGAAAACCTTTTAATATTTGTAATTTTTTTTTAAATTAAAAAAAAATATATATATAATCGGAGAAATAATCGGGGAATCGAAAAATTTTCTGTTCTCTTAATGGTGAGTATTTTACCAGGAGTGCCTATAGCGGATGCCGAGCAAAAG
>JAQFYP010000520.1:0-22225 GCA_034694865.1 Bilobella braunerae | reverse complement strand
AAACCCAGCCACAAGTGACCCAATTTGTCCATGCGAGTACAATACGCTACTTGGTTACGTGCGGTTGCAACGGTTTATTTGCTACTAATAATGTACGAGGGGATAACCACCGGACAACTAGCTCCTGGTACTCCTTTACAATAAAGTTTTCGAAAACTAAACTAAAACTAAAGAACTTCGTTCTAATGATTCAGCCAATGCACAAGGCCTTGTTAGTTTTTTTATTGAAAAGTTATGTCTCAATAACCGAACTGACCCCTGGCCCTCATTTTATGACTTCCTAAATGATCACGAAAGCCGAAAATTTGGATGTTTCGGGATTTTGCGATGGAAAAATGTAAATTTTTTCTTTTTGCAAATTATGTGATTTTTGAAACCTCGAAAACCTTTAATAGGGGTAATTTTTGAGGTAATTAAACCTAAACCTAACCTCTGTTGAAATCAGGGTGATAAAATCCGCCACATGTCTGTTCCAGTTTACTTTAAAGCACCCAAGTGCGTTTTTTTCTAACCTAACTCGAGACAAGTAACTAACTATGATTCCAAAACATACTATTAGAGGCCCGGCACCTATATAATGAAATACCATTTTTATTGTAAATCTCATATTAGAGGCCGGGCGTCTATATAATGACATAACCATTGGAGAGTATTTGGCCTGCTGTCAAGTAAGTTACTGATTTAAAGTTCTTCTCGTTTCTTTTTAATTTTTTTGTTGTTTCCAGCTAAATTTCCTTGTATTTTATATAGGATTCTGCACCGGTAAGCTCACTCATTTAAACGAAAAAATGTTTTCTTTTAAGCCAAGTAGCCCAAAATTTTTATGTATTTCAGGAAATCCTTGTATTTTGTGTCGCGGCCGCGGCTTCTCCTGATTAAGTTTTGCTCAGAACACAACTACAGCGATTAACCTAAGGAAAAGTTTGCAAATACCAAACAGTGCCATTCTAAATAGATCTGTGGAAAAATGGTGAAAAATAAAATTTTACAATGTTAGTAAGGTCGTTTGAACTCCATTTAAACGCACTTAGGAGTCAACAAAAAAAACATTATTTATTTCAAAATTAGGAAATTAGGACCATTGTTTAGGTGAACTGCTTAAGGCTAACTCGTGGTTAGGTTACTGAATAACTGAATAACTGTGCTGCCATGTCTTTTAGTTAAGGCCAACCCTTGAATTAGTAGATTCCAATGCTAGTAGATTCCAATGCTAGTAGATTCCAATGCTAGTAGATTCCAATGCTGTAATCGAATAGAATTTTAGTTGCGGAAACATAGGTTGTGCGTGGACTAACCCTCTGTGAGAATCCCCTAACCCCTCCGAACGTTTAGAACCCCCTTCCGACACCCCATCCAACTGCGGGGTGGTAAGGAATAAGGTTTTTAGTGTTTCGTGTCTTAAGAAATATGGGAGAGTCACCCTGTCCTTTAATTTAGTTATAAATGTTTGTTTTTAGTTTAATTATTTCCGAACAGAAGTTTTAACGGCAACAAATGTAGAAATCGGATAGCGACAGTCGTTACTAATTGCAAACAAAAGTCCCGAACTTGAAAACAATGTGGACGATCGAGTCATATTGTCATATAGGGGTAACGAGATCGGGTAATTGATAAAAAAAAACGTACATTTTAAAAGCACGCAGCAGCAAAAGAAGTAGTGCACACCTAACTCTCTAAACATCGGCTGCGCACAAAAGTTGCTTTTGCAAATACAACCACCGTGGCTCTCTGATTTGGAAAAAGTTGGACGACCTTTTCCATCATGCTGTTAGGAAAGGAGCATTGCAGTAAAAGCTACGAAGCTTCACTGAAAAGCAGTATGTACTTTGTAACTTTGTGTTTGTTGGTTCTAGATCTTGGGGTCATTAATGACAAACAAGCAAGGATTAGCAGCACAAATTCCCGTTAAACTGAGCGACGGCTTGTATAGTTTACCAAAAATGAAATCAGACGGACATCTGACAACGTTATAACTTAACAAACTCATTTGCTTAAACACTAATAAAAATAATTAAGATAGCTTGACAACTGGAAGCCAACTTTGCGTAGAGAAGCAAACCTAAAAGCCAAGCTTTCGAATCTCGAAAGTAGTTAACATAACGAAGGAACTATGTCATCTCGAGTTGTTTTCAATAGTTTCAACATAAAATCTACTAACCATGCTTACGTATTTGGCTTTACACAACGAACTCGAAGATGGATTCTCACCAATAGTTGGAAAAGAAAACAAAACTACAATAATTAAACTTTTGGGCTGTTGTTGTACGTTTGTATGCATTTTAAGTTGTGAACTAATTACTAATTACAAACAACCACATGGCAGGCAATTTAATTTTATTATGTTCTCGATATCACAATTGCCTTCGTATACAACAGAAACAAGCCAGCAAACATACAGATATAATATTGCTTCGTCTACACGGCAGATTCTTTATTCTGATCATGAGAAACGACGTAGACATGCTGAGATTGGTGTGCACCGCCCGTTGTCTATAGTTTTAGGAGCCTTTTCCACACTTGGATAGTGTGGAGCTTTAGTGTGTTGGAATTGTTCGTGTAGAGGATAGTTTTGAGTCCCGGTAGCAGCAAAGAAAACGGTAAAAAAGAATTTAACGATAATACAATTCCTACTTGGCACAGCTGATGTGGACCAATTCTTCTATTGAATTCTATATTATATTAGACTCCTTTAGACCCATTATTTACGCCTTGAATTGTTTTTTTTTGTGAAAATTTAAGCACCATTTTTTTAAAGCTCAAAAAAGGTTTGAAAAAGTCACACATACCTACTTTGTTGCTTTAATTTCATATTAAATTGAATTCAAATTTTTCATAACAGAACATTCTTGTTATGCGTATCAAATGAACTTGTTTTATAGGTCAAGCAGTCTCTGCAGAACGTGAGGATTTGGTAAGAAAGTACTCACTTTAGATAGTATGCTGTGCTGTAATGAAAGCAGTCTTTTTCTGGGCCGAGAAAAATCTGTCACTCATTCGCATTCTAAAAAATGCGTTACAAGTCCAAAGAACTTGTTCAACTCCAAATTTATTGTAAACTCTATCGTTTATTAGCTAAAGCACAGTGGAAATTAAAATGAGAATCTGAATATGTACTTTCTTCAAGTTCGAAATGAATTCCAATCTAAAACTTTACGCAATAATGAAATAAGTGTACCAATCCATTTTTCATCAAGAAATTATCTTCATATTTAGTTCAAGGGTTTGGACACAAAAACATTTGCCCAGCTTAGTTCCTAGCATGAGAACCCTTGCAATGCCTAGTAAAGCGAAACGAAAAATTCTAATAGCAATCCTGCAGGAAGATTTCGCGTTTTTAAAATAGATTTCATAACGAGAAGCAGAGTGTAATCATCATGTCTTCTCGAGTCGCTCATAAGCCTGTTTTTGGGTAGTAGCTTTAGCACAGAAGGCCTTAAGCTCACTAATCATGTCGACATAGATTACTTTTTTGTTGTAATTAAAATAAGTTTTGCGAATTGGTCAGCTTGGGCAAGGTGAATCTCGCGATATCGCGAGTTGTTATGTGAGGGAATGAATCCGGTGGTCAACCCACGTTCTCTGTTCAGCAGAAAGCTTTCAGCCTCAACCCTCACAAACTTCCTAGTCAACTCACAGGCCGAGACCGCCCTCCCCCACTCACTCGCACACAGAATCATATGTTGAGCATATGTTGACCAGGCCTTAGGCGAATGTCAAATAGCATAAAAAATATGCTTTAGAATTTGATCAAGAATCGTGTGCCCAATTGTTACAGTGGTTTACTAGTTTTACTTCATTTTTTTAATTTATTAAAATTATTTTCAGATTTAAGATCTTCAAGAAAATCAAGCTAAATTGATAATGAAAAAGAGTATTTGAAATTAACAAAAATTTTAGTTTGGAATTTTCTACAAAAAGAAGATCAATTATGTTCTTATTGTGTTTTGGCAAGTCACAGATTTTATTAAAAAAATATGTCCAAAAAATTTTAATTTAAAACTTTTGCCAATTTTAGATCTGAACATGAAAACCCTGACCATGCAAAAAGTTGAATTTTGTGCAAAAGCTTCGAGTCTCGAAAACAGTTTTCATAACCAAAAAAATAAACTGTCAAGTTTTCTCGAGTCATGCGAAAGCTTGTTTTTGTGTTGTATGTTTAACTCTTCAACCTTAATCCTACTAATCAGGCCGGTATAACTTAACTGTTTTTGCTCCATACAAAATAAAAGATGCGAGTTGAACAATTTGGGCAACGAGAATTCCGAGGTGTCGCAAATTGTCTTGCTGCTCTCTAGCTGAAAATCTGAGTTTTGAACGTATATAACTTATCTACGCCAAATGTTTACTAGTCTAATGTTTGGTGTGTTGCATACCATATATCATCCAAATGAAATTATACTAATTAATTGTTCGTCTGAGGCTTTTTGTTGCTCTTCCTCTAAATTAATTATCCCTCAGAGACCATATGGAGATCTTTCTCCCTTTATCTAAATATTTAACTGATGTCTCTTTATCTAAATATTTAACTGATCCGCAAGTTAACTATTAAGAAGTGTTAATAATAAAACACTTTTTGAAACAACTTTCTAATCGACTAACTAATGAAAATTTCATTAGTCTAGTGTTGGACAGACACCGTTCTTGACAAATTACATTAAATTTCAACAAACGTGTAATTTCTTGTCAAATTCGTAAACGTGTAAACGTGTTATCGTGTAGGCTCAGTTTCTTCTACTGGACTAAACATAGGTTAATTCGAGTACTGCGTGCCTTGAGTACGATAAAAAAAATCCGGTTTACTGACGTCATTGCCAATTAATCACACCTCGGTATATAAGTAGACCAATAGAGTACAATCAAATAAAGTTGAAGAGAAAAACGCAAAATGCTAAGTCTAGACTTAATATTTTTTGCAGTTACCCTACTTGGGTTTTTCCCGAAAACTACTGCAACGGTAAGTGCTTTGTCTGGAATTTAGCCTAAAAATTCAACATTAAAGCTAAACTAAAATTGTAATTTCGATAACCTAGGGATTATTGTCAGCACACCGCCTGGAACCATTATCAAAGGATTGTTTGAAACGATTTGCTTGTTCGGAAGGAAAACTCAAACGTACAGGGTTAGTAATGCTTAAACAAAGCCTATATTTTCTGATTTATTCTGCATAAAAAACTTTAACATAAACCTATTAACAGTGTAAATGAAGTTGAGTACGTAGCACAGACTAAGCATATGACACTGTATAGATATGACATGGATACAAAGTTAGAGAGGCTGATGGAGGAAAAAGAATACGGAGAACATGCAAAAGGTATTGCATTCCTGATAAGGCTTAGCACATATCGATACATTTTGCCTGAGAAAGACGAGTACAATGGAGTGTACACTGCAACAAACATTGTAGGCAAAGGAAATCAGCTAAGTATGACGCTTACAAAAAAAGAAAACATAATAACCATAAAATGTACATCAAATTTTTGAGTTTCAATAAAATAAATAAATGAGCTGACCTAATAGTTATCTGATTTGTTCTCTCCCAATGCTCGGCGTAAAAAAATTAAAGACGTTATTGATATTCCCGGATGGTCAGCATATAAGGAAGGGTAGCGTTATGGCAGAAAATAAATTAACCTAAACGAACTAAAAATTAATTATCTAAGCCGCACCAAACAGGACCGTTTGCTCTTTAATTAATTAACCCTCCCGGAAGTGTACTATATGGCAAAACTACATAATCCCAAACACAACATAATTTACTAATTACCTTAATGAGCACCTCCTTTAATAAATAAAACAGTCTGACCTTACTGGTCGAAGTCCTCAGTATGTGATATGGCTACCAGACTAGATGTCATAGCTTTGGAACGACGTATTGCACCTGAAAAAGACGGTTTAATTGTTGCAATTGAATCACATTCCCTTTAAGTTAAGTTCAGTTAAGTTAGACATCATCGAGTATAGTATAGATGCTGCTGAAGGATGCACACTTGCGCAGGGTGATCCCCTATACTTTGCTCACCTCTGGTCTCCGCTTAGCATTGAGAAGCAGGCGATTTCCTCGACAATGTGACAGTGTGCCCTCAGTCAGAGTTTACCAACGTTGCCAACGTAATATCGTGGCCAACTTGCTTATGAAAAAGCTGTCAAAATTAGAGTCATTTTACGAAAAAATAATTGGCTACAAAGTTTAGAATCCTTTTTCCAATTTGTTGTTTAGAATTTCTCCTGATGGCAATTTTCAACAAGAATTCAATAAGCTACTACTTACCGTTGAATTTAAAAGTCATTTCATTAGGCTCTTGAGCTGCGTTGTGATTTACTTCCAATTGAATACGTTGTACAAGATCGCAAAATATCTCAAGATTTTGTACAATTTTTAGTCGCAAATATTTACAGTTTATCAAGATTTTATACATGTATTAAAAAATAATGTTGTATAATTGTACAGTTTCTTATTGTGAAATTCTGCAGTTTCTGCATTTCTTGTTGCTGACTTTTAACCTATTTGCGAATTTGAAAATTCTGCTAGTGTTTGCTGTTTAATATTATTTAAATAACAAGCTAACAACCCGTCATGAGACGGGAGTACCCTTCAATGATACTCTGTTTTCTTTTCTATTATTTGAATTTTTCACTTGAATCGAAGCAATTGAAACTTTGCTACATTTTCGTTTGAATTCATTGTGAATTTTGTATTTTCGAAGTTCAGATAACTCAATTTCCAAAAGTCAATTGTTGTAACAATGCGAAACATTTCCTGCGACTCTGCAAGGGCAATAGTGCATTTTCTTTTAATTCTGTTTCTCAACTACTGCTCTCTTAGATTAATAAATTTGTTTACTAACTGTTGTGAGCAAATACTTCAACGTATAACCATTATGATTTCCAATACTACTGTACAATTTCAAAATGTAACCTGTAATTTGTATTGATTATGGCTTATGCCTAATGTCCAACAAACGATTGATTGATTGATTTTTCTTTCTATTTTTGCCATTATTTTACTGAATATAAACTAATGTAACCTCTTTGTTTTTAAACATTTTTTATTTGGCTTTAATAGTTCTTAAGTGTACTTTACAAGATGTTCAGCTCTTAATGTAATATATTCTGTTATTAATGCAATTGGTAAATTCTACTTTTACTATGTTTTACTTTTACACGTATTTATGTTGATCTGGGCGTACCGTGATTGATTGATTATGCTGAGCAATTTTATTTTGTATTTTGCAATGTTTTTAATGTATACTTTGTTTTCCACCACTATTGAAGTTTTGCAATTGTATTTTGCCATGTTGGTTATGGTGTGCAATTGTATTTTGTATTCCCCATTGTTATTTGTTTTTGCAATTGGGGTTTGGATTTAGAAATTTTATTTACGTTTTGTGATTGTATTTTGTGTTTTCCAATGTTATTAGAGGGATTTGTAAATTAAGTTTTACCTAATATTTTATTTGAACTTATCGAATTTTCTCTTTAAGTTTGATAAGTTTAAGTAAAAACATTTTGTTGGTTTTTATTCTAGGTTGAAATCTGAATTTATTTAAACGTAGCTTTAACCGGAAAATTTGAATTTCGAGTAAAAGAATCATTTCAACACCCAATGCCGTGACCAAAAATACATGTCAGTGGATACCTTACATGAATTTCCTTGACTTATAGTTGACCTTTGTGACCCCTACTCCTACAGGCTATATCATGGCCTGTCAAGGTCACTCAACACAATTTTCAAAGTCCCTTCACATTACCTATCAGGATTCAGGGATACTCTGCAAAGGTCTTATGACGGACCCTAAGTTGAGCTTTGTGACCTCTACAGCCCATGTCGTGGCATGTCAAGGTCACTTGAATACAATTTTCCAACTCCCCTTATCATTACCCTTCAGTACTCAAGAGAATACCCTACAATGTCTTGACCCGATGTTGACCTTTTATGACTTCTACAGCCCATGCAAGGACATTCCGAGGTCTACAAATACAGTTTTCAAACTCACCCTGTCATCACCTTTCAGGGAGTACCCTACAAGTTCTTGACCCGAAGTTGACCTTTTGTGACCTCTACAGATATTGAAATGTAAAGTCGTAATGTGAATGATGTGCATTTATTTTTTCAAACGAGTTGAATCGTTTATGACAAAAGAAACACTTTTGCCTTCGGCGAAATTGAGGATCTTTGATTTGGCGTTCCTGCTCTGGAGTAAGAAACATTAAATCCTTTGCTTCCTTTTCTTGTTCTTTAATTTCTTCTGATAATTCTTCAGATAATTCAACCAGTCCACAAATCATTTGTTTTGCAACGTTTTCGCCAACTTCTTTAGCGTAATATGCCTTCTTTTCGCGAGTTTCATGGTGATAGTCAACGCAAACCCATGAATATGCTCCAGGCAAATGAACGTTAAGGCGCTGAGTACCAATTTGTATATGTTGCGGTTCAATTGGTTTTAATGCACTTTCAAAATCAGCAATTACAATGTGCGGAACTTTAATTGTTCGATTAAAGTGGTTAAACTTTAGAATCTTGTCTGTTGGAAACGTTGTTTTCTGAATGCCAAGTTCCGCGCAAGTCTCAACGTGACTTTCATAGCTGCCACCAATTGCAAAATGGTGTAAACAAAATCTGGAAACCTCCATTGGACCATGGCTTCGAGGGAATAGTAATCCGCGCAAAGATTTGATGAATAAGAAATGATTACTTTCTGGTGTTATACTCATTAATAAGTCGATACGTATTGGGCGATTTTCTTTGCAAGTATGTAACAGAAAGCATTTTGATCTGAAATCATTCAAACGGTTTCTAAGTCTTGTGTTTTCCGTGACAGCGGAAGTATTTCCTTCATCAATTTCTTCCTCCTCACTTTGATCAGATTGTCCAGCAGTAATCACATCGTGAATTATTTTGTCCACAGATGTGTGACCTAGTGGCATGTTTTGAAGAGATTTAATGTTGTGATCTGGATCAAAACCTATAATGCATAGCCCGATTGTTGGATTTTGTGTTTCAAACTTTCTAATTTGAGATAAATCAAATGGAAACCGAATTCCTTTCCAGTTTATATTCTTTTGCTTGAAAAGTACATAATAATATTTTGTAGTCTTCAACTTTTTTATCAAATTTTTTGGTGCAATATTTGGAAATGGTGGTCTCAATTTTGGATGCAATTGTACTGCTCTCTTGAAACACAAATCATCGTCCCTTGGAACGTTGGTTAGATGGCGAATTTTGCTGCAAATTAATGGATGCAGCTCATGCTTCATACCGGTAGAAAATGCTTGCGTTTCTGCTATCGTAATAATAAACTTTAATACAGTTTTAAAGTTGAAGTTTGAACCGAGGGCAGTGTAATTTTCAACACGTTCTTGCAAGTTGTATAGACCCTGACGGTTTGCAAAATCAATGTCTAAATCATTATTGATAGCATACAAAAATGTTGAAAAAATAGGGTATGAGTTTGTAAAAGTTCCATCACTGTCACATTTGGTAAAATGTAGATATCCTGTAAATTGAATTTTGTAATTTTTCAAAATTTCGAGTTTCTCACGCATCAACTTATAGAGATTTGATTTTTTTCCTCACTGTCACTGTAATCCACTAATCGTAATTGAGGTGTATTAGGACTTGTTAATCGTGATTGAGTCTCAATATTTTCAACTTCACTGTCACTATAGTCAACTAATCTTAACTGCGATTAGATAGTATCATCTTCGCTATCACTATAGTCTACTAAATTTAACTGAGGTTTAATATTGTTCCTGAATTGAGGTTCAGTAATTTCCTCTTCACTGTCACTATAGTCTACTAGTCTTAGCTGCGGTGTAATGTTGTTGCTGAGTTGAGGTTCAGTAATATCGTCTTCACTATCACTATAATCAACTAATCTTATTTTTGGTGGGGCAATTTCATCTTCAGAGTCTGAGTATTCCAATAAGTGTTCCATTGTGCTTGAGAGCTTAGTTGCGAGTGAGGGAAAAATTGACAAAATAAAAGACTACATCCCTCAAAAGTTTCGTTTTTTAACGGTTTCACAGTTGCGCGTAAATACTACTTCGGAGGAGATGCCTACAGTTTGTTTTCAAGGTCATCAAAGCTATTATTGTTGAAATTTACATGATGTTGCATGAAAATGTAATTTAAGGACAATTAAAAGTCGGGGGTCTGCATTTTGGGGTATGGGAACTCTCAAACCCCCAATTTCCATAAAAACTTAACCTGGGTGCTAATGATGGCGAAATTATTTTACAAAATTGAGATAACAGACAATAATAACTTTCAGAATAAGAGGTCGATTCTCATTTTCAACCCATGTTATGCGCCATCATCCAAATTCAATTGAGACAGGAATAAAAATCGGTTTTCAATGACACCAGACAGGAATCAATACCAACAAATCTATTAGTGTTGAAATTTTACATGATGTTGCATGAAAATATAATTTAAGTACAATTAAAAGTCGGGAGTCTGCAGTTTGGGGTATGGGAACTCTCAAACCCCCAATTTTCATATAAACTTAACCTGGGAAGTTATGATGCTTTAATTATTTTACAACACTGTAATAGCAGACATAAATAAATTTCAAAATAATAGGTCGATTCCCATTTTCAACCTATGTTATGCACCAAAGTTCAAAAAACCTCCTCTCTCATGTTGTAATATGACACAAACCTTATATGTGTGTATTTTTTATTATACAACTTAATAACACAATTATTTAATGAGCAAATAACAATTAGTGGGTCAAACATTTTTTCAAATAATCTTATACAACTTAACTGAACAATTAGTGAATAAGTTTCCACAAAATATGTATTTTTGAAATATTTTAGTAATAAATTTAAGTGATCCTTATTTTTTTGTTGCAAAGCTGCTTAGATAATGGAGCGAAAGGGGAGAAGACAAAGGATTTAGGATATCGAAGTTTAATAAGGAGTTCGGCAAAGGAGGGAGCAACCTAAGAATTGAGCACCTGCACATTAGATAGATTGTGTAAGGATAAGAGTGTCTCCTTTCCCCATTGCGTGTAAAGAAGTGTACTGACCTTGGGTGAGAAATTTTGGGGTAACAAAATGTTTTAGTCGTAAGGAACGGACCTTAGGTAATGAATTGCCCTTGGGTCAAGAACTGCGTCCTCTAACTGGGTACAGAAGTGAGTAGCTGTTTCTAGTGTAGATGCTTACTAGGGTAAAGTTCTGCGGCCTATCACTGGGTAAAGAACTGACCTACCCCATTTGCATACAAAGGTAAAGAACTGTGTCCCCTACTCACTACTGATGTCTTTTTAGCAGGTTTTCTCAGAAGAAAATGGTGAAGAATCACCTCCAATTTGATTTTGTATGTTTATAATTCCGTGATGGGATTCCTCGATATTCACCAAATCTTTCAAAAGCTCACCTTATTCTTGCATAGAGGCACCTGTGGTTAAAAACGCGACCTACGTGAGGTGGGTGTCTTTCATTTGTAGTCTGTCGTGCAAAAGTGATAGTAAAGTGACGGTAACTTGGCGGCGATGCGGACCTATCATAACCACATTCCCGCAATTCGGTTGATTAATGTGAAATTAAACGGTAGGGATATTGTTGAGAAAGAGCTCATTTGCGTACAGTTTTATCGGAAATTTCTACAATTTTGTTCCAATTTCACATGATTACAGTAGTAGATTTTTTAAAAAGTGACAAAGCAATCAATCGGTAACTTCAACCTCAAAAAACGGCTTTAATTGTCTTGAGTTCGAATACAATAATTTGTGTTCTCAACCCGTTCAAATACTTCAGGCCCCGTCTATTTTGATTTGTTATAATTTAACGACACTCATTCATGTAAATTTCTAAACGAGCCCATTTTTTTCGTCAGTTAGCGGAACTCGTAGCTATACTTTTTGTGTGGGTTTGTGTAAATTTTCGCAAGAAAAGCTTTTATAAATAGTGACGCCATTTTGCCAATAGGACGTAGTAACCATTGCGGAGACGAAAAACAGCTGGTCACAATCAGCCTTTCTCAAATTATACGCATATATTATGTTGCGTACTTAATAACTAGCAAAGGTACATTTTCTAAGACGGAAGTCTAGTTCCGTTCTTTCTAACGTTAAGTGAAAATCTTTAGAGCTATTTTAAGATAGTAGTTTCAGCATGCTTATAAACCACCGATTACATGTTTGATGTAATTCTCAAAAGTTACCTTTTTAGTCACAGTTGACTTATTTGGAACTGATTTTGAGTTAGTTTTAATTTAATAGTTAACTTCAGCGTTACTTAAAAATGTAAAAGGCACAATTTTTCGAATACAATTTTGATTGCTTTAAGCAATATCAGCAAATTAGTGAGCCCATGATTACGGCCAACCAACCGCCGCCAACTGCCTAGTAATTATCATGATTATTAATCCTAATTAACTAATTAGGAATCGTTTTCGGGAAAAAAGTTCCTAGTTTATATTATAATAGTAATGGTTAATATATATATTGTTTTTGCAAAGTCACAAATGACAAACTAAAAAATCAACATATTCCTAACTGTACAAATCTTAACTCTCAAACAAATAATAGTTAAAATTGTAAACTTAATGGTTTTATGTCAAATAGTCTAATTTTCCGAAAAGAAACTGAAAACTTTATATGTGAAAGTTAAGAACAAAATTTAACTCGATTTTATTATTGATTGGCTTTCATAAAATAAATGCATTCTGGATTATTAAATTAAAGCATCTCTAACTTCAAGTTCACAAAACAGTGATTTGGATTCGAAAATTTTCCTTTCCCGAAATTATCACAAATTTTGAAATCTTTTATTATAAGCCAGTCCTCCTGTTACAATGTTCTATTCGGATTACTGGCGTATGATAGTTTTAATTGCATTTATTTTTCAAGCGCAAAAACTTTATTAACGTGCCTTTAACTTTCCTTTTTTCGTCGAGTGGTAGAAAAGATTTGTTTATCATTATAAAACGTCTTTTTTATCACAGCCTTTCCGTTTTTAATATCACCGTAGCTTACCGATAGCTAAAATTCGTTTCTTGTTTTGAACACAACCTTTCAAGTATTGTATCTGTTTCAAATTTGCAAACTATAAAGGAAATGGTTGATTGTCTTTACTTTATTTAAATGTAGAATTTGTAGCTTGCTGCACATTAAATGTAGGTAGTATAAAGTTTGCTAGTCTAAGAACTTTGACACGTTTTATCAGCTAAACCTTCATCAATAAACAAATACACAGAATGTTTTCTGTTCTGATTTTGAATATCGCCGTTCTCGCCATTGTACCTTGCATTTGTGCAGTAAGTTAAGTATTCTTTTTTCCTTGTTCGATTCTTCTACAATGTTTTACTATGTTGGGCCTAATTTGTAAAGGATACGTACAGATAATGCCCAATGTTGAAACACAAGGAATAGTACGTGCTGTTTTCCGGAGCAGACCCGTCAAGGTTATTCGGTAAGCAGAAACCTACGATTGATATACTCAATAGTATACGTGGAATTAACTTTTCCTAAAATATATTTAGTGAAGACCAGGTAGTCTTCTCTACTACTGTGGAAAGTATAAGTGCGCAGTTACATGGACAAAATTTAGAAAAGTTGAGAAGAAAAACTGAACTAGAAGATATAGTGAATTTGCTCAAAAACTCAAACGACTACACCTACACATTGAAAAACAGCAGCCACGACGGGGAGTACATAAGAGAGACAGCGCTAGTGAGTGACGGGGAATGGGAAAATTTGGCATGTGTAATTTTTGAGCTTAAAAAACAAAAGCAAAATTCTCAATAAAGTTTTCTAACGTTAGCTGGCTTTAACTCAAATTATTCCTTTTAATCCGTTATTTGTACTGTGTGCCTTTTTGAAAAATTTAATTCTAGAGGCACACACACATTGTTGAGGTAAGCTTGAGTTTAATAAGAAAACAATTTGCAACTTACCAGAGAAGCATGTGAGCGTATACACACCGATTAGCTCCATTCCTATAAATAAAGGCTAAGAGCTCATACTAGATAACTCGTATGCTAATAAGAGCTGCAAACATTTTTCATAATTTTTTTTAAATTTGTTTTAAACTTTTGTGATTTTCCGAGACCAAATGGGACAAGGAGAAAAAGGTAATTTATGAGATAATTTTTGTTAAAAAAAATAACAAGAGAAACAAACGTGCAATATGCGTTAGTATGGACAACTTAATTCATTATTTAGTTAAACCGGATAAACTACTGCCTTATGGGCCCGGATATTGTGCCATGAAAATTTAGTTCAACACAAAGGATTGTAAGGCCTCATTGCTCACTGCTCATTTTACTTTGTTGCAACAACTGTAGTGCACGCTATGTAACGTTGGAGGGTGTTTGGCTTGATGTCAAGTAAACTACTGTTTTAACATTGTTCTCAGCTAATTCTCATTGCATGTTGTATAGGATTCTGCAGCTGGGTAAGCGAGTTGGTGTTAAATAAGTTAAATCATTATCAGTTATCATTCAAATAATTCTCTTATCGAGAAGATTCTTTCTCAAAGCCACGTAGCCCTATACTTTTATGTAAGTCAGCAAATTATAGCTAAAGTTTTGTGCACGTAGCGGCGCTTCTCTTATCAAAAAGTTGCTCAGAGCACAATAACACCTATTAATTTTTTTTTTCCAAGTAACAAACAGTGCTTCTTCAATTATTTGGTGGTAAAAAAAAATTAGAAATTTCTTAAAAATCACAAGTAGTTTGAATGCAGCTTAGAGACACAGTTGACGGGTTGGCCGGGTGGTTAGAGCTTCAGCCTCTCTTCACCAGCCAGCATAAGAAAGGGATTTCAAATCCCTCAATCAGACACAAAAAAGTCTTCCACTGTTCGCTTTGTCCTTAAGGGATTACCTTGTCTCTGACCTTGTGTTTTCAAGTATCTCCGTGAACTAGGCATACACATACAGAGGATATGGAAATTATGCGATAGGGTTCCCAACAGTCTCTGTCAGAATTGAGAAGACTACGCCCTCATTTGCATAGAGCCACCTGCGGTTATCATTCGAAAGCTAAGGCCGCACCTGATTTCAAGTTCGTGTCCTCCTTTGTGGACTAGACCCGTAAAGCAGCGGAATATTACGGATAGTCTGTTGTGACCGCTTGATGACAACATCTATGCTAATGAGCTCCTGCCCTACCATTTCCTTACCCCTCTCCTTTACATGTTCGCCATCCGCTTTGCGGGAATGTCAAATAACGCTCTTTTTTCTTTTAATTTAGAAATTTAAAAAAAAATGAAATAAATAAATATCACCGTGGCAACAACTTTTTTCTGTTTCTGGTACATGCTAATACAAACTGTTCATTGCATTTACAAACTTTTTCAAAATGTCACAGCGTTTAACAATTGAAACGTTGCGGGGAGGAATACTCAAACTGGAGTGAACAAAATTTGTTGGTAGCGGTAATTCTCACATTGGTGAAATTGCGCGAGGTTTTTTTTTCTGCGGTTAATTATCAACTAGAAAAACAAACCCGTCTCCAGACGAAGTTTAATTTGTTTGTCTACGTCCTTGCTTATTTTTTATATTGCCAGAATTCGAGTTTTTGTTTTTATAAAAAATTAAAATGCCCATGTACGGAAACTGGACCGGTTTAATAAGAAAAAATTGGAGTGAGCCTTAAATTTATTGTTTGCAATTTAACTTGTAAATTTTTTAATTAAGCGCGTAGGTTTGTTTTGTTACGGACACGCACAAATACGATTTACAATACGGCATTTCATAAGTGTAAAATCAATTTTTCAATAGTCGTTTTACCGCAAAACTTATTGCTTCGGATTTTTTAGTGCGTAAAAGGACCAAATTAACCTTGAAAAAAATTTTTTTTCAAAAAATCAATTTTCCAATTTGCAAATGGAGAATAATTCTTTCCCGCACCGGTTGCACTTTTGTTTAGCGTACATTTTTTAACTTTTACGCTTTTACAAAGAACTTTCGACGCGGACACCATGGCAGCGTGGTCCGATTTGGATTTTACTTGATTTCAGTTTTTTGTAATCATACTAATTTCCTAAGAAATTTTTACTTAGACGCAATTCCTGTCTAAGTAAAAAAAATTGAGCTTGTCCCTTAATCCTCAAAGGGTGACCCACCAAAACTATTTTCGAAACTAGTCATCGCATTGTCCAAAAAGTTATGTAATGCAAAAGTTTGGACACTGTGACATATGCTTTGTTTATATTGTCAACCTCTTGTGCCACCGTGAACTATCGGCAGGGTCGAATGTGCTGTGGGTGATGCGCTCAATGACAGAGTCGACGCGGCAACTTGCTTGGCAATGAACGCTGGACAACGACGAAAGACAAAATGACAAGTGCAAATAAATTTATTTGCACGACTCTTAAGACTAGGGATACAATGTTACCGGAGTCGCGGCGGGTCAAGGCGGGGGAATGTCGACATGGCAAACGGCCAGAGGTCTAGGCAAGACAAGGGACAAATGACGAGTGACCAAGAACAAACTGACTGTCACTGCTATTTATAGCAAGGTCAAACAGACCAATGAACTCTGACATGACAACATGACAAACAGATAACTGATAAGAACTAAACTGCAGCAGACACACGTCTGCAAATAATGGGTGACTACAAACTACATAACCTACTGTCGCGATCGCGGTGTCAACGAGGTCGTTGGCATCGTGGTCGTGAAAATATGTTTTCGTTTATGCTTCCATTACATATCTCAAATTTTTGTCTGTTGGCTAATCCTGACTAGCAGAGTAAAAGCTAACGGAAATTTTAATCTCAATTTTCCTAGCTTAGATTTGGGTTTTCAAAATCCCAAAAAACCGTGCTAGTCAATACAAACAACATGACAAATAATTAAAAGTAATACTTGACTGAAATAAAGCACATTTGTTCATAATGTTAGAACAATTTTTGTAGTATCGAGTTTTACACAACCAAATTTAGAAATGCTTAGCATACTTCAAACTTGGTGCTATATAGGGCTTGTTTGGCTAATCTAGTCTTTCGCTGCAGATTTAATATATTTATTCTCAACTACAATCTATATTTACATAGATTACTTTAAGAATTTGGAAGTTACTAATGAGGCGAACCGTAAAACCCGGGCTAGGAATGACTGTGAAACTGTAGTTGGTTGCAGCTGGACATCAGGCTCGGTTTGTTAAGGCGTTGCGGGGTTGTCGACGTAGTAGGTATTGACGTGATTGATTTGTGTGTCGTGTTTGAATGCGAGATACTTGCTATTCACAAACTTGACATGTAAATTTCTTAATTTAGTTGTCATATCCATTCGTTTTTTATACGTGGGCTGTGCAAAGTATCCTACAGCATCCGTAGGTATAATAACCGTGTACTTCTCTCCATCTGCCCGGGTGAGCTTAGCCAAACTTTTCGCCGTGGCACCAACGCAGTTCATATACTCAAATCCCATGACAACTATGTATTTTGCCTGCTTGAAATTTTCCAAGTCTAGTTTCATGTTGATTAGCTTCCTCACCGACCTTGTATTGTTGTTATATTTGTTTGGCTCCTCGACAATGCTCTGTTCTGGAATATATGACTCTACTACAGCGGTCAAACTCTCTCTATACTTGTAGACGGCTTTGAGTACAATGCGGTCGTTTTCGTTGTCCTTTAGTAGGGCGGCATGTGGCATCTGTCCATACGTCCCCACAACGCAGTGTGGAGGCCATACCGTTATTTCCCACGAAAATCTCCATATAACGTCTTCAGAATTATCAGCATTTGTAACCAAGTCAAATGTGTATTTTTTATATTCAGTTATTGTTGTCTGAGAGTCTTTCCAACAATGACTTGAAGCAAACGTAAAACTATCGGCGACATGGTAGTCCTCACTGCGATAGATGGCGCAAAGTTGGCTTTTTGCATCACCGTCATTATCTTTGAATTTTCCTGCAAGCCTAATGGCATTCATAACTGAAATGGCCTCCTTAGAACCAGGAACGGGCAATGAGGGCTTCGTGTAACCTTCAGTATCGCTTGAGTGGTAGTCTGTAAAATCGTTCTGGACATCTACAAATACTAGCACAACCTCGGATGCGTTTAGATCCAGTAGACCCTGTAAGAATTTTATTTAGGTTAAGCTTAAAGTATAATTTATTCTAGCTAAAAAATTTTTTTTAGTTAAACTAAAACAAATTTTTGAAGGGCACTAGGGCAGTCTAAGGTATTCCCTTAACTGAACAAATGTCCTTTACGTGATTTACAAACCGTTAGCTGAATTTCAACGTTACACATACGTTTTTTATTTACTTAGGTAAAAAGGGGAAATTGTAGTTGAAAGGGTCAAATTAAATGCAGTGAATACAAATCAGACAACCATCCTTCGAAATGGTGGATATCAAAAATAAATACAAAATTGTTCCTTTACTATAACGCGTGAGCTTGTCTGTGTGCCTGCGTTAAGTTGCACATTTTTCGGTTGGATTTTGCAATTAAGGGTACCCTTTGAAATAGGTGTGAACGTGGTACCTTTCTACTTCTACTTTCTAAACAAAACCCTAACCAAAACTGAGGTTATAACTTTCACAAGATAGCTACTTCACGCACTTAAAGTGTACACTTGAATTGCTAAATTTTAAAATAATGTACCCTCAATCATGAACTCTCACCGTGATGAACATTTAACTCTACCCACCTCAACGTTTGATTTTTCCTGTTCGTAAGGTGTATCCCCTTCAATCTTTTCCGTGGTATCGTCAATCTCCATTACTGATTTTGGGTCAATATGGGCCTTTATTTCGAGATCGCCTGGTTTCCCATAACTTGCCAAACCAAACTTGGCATACCAGAGGGCGAATATTATTCCAATCACTACCACTCTCATGATCTTTTGATTGCAACCACGAGATTTGGATTTCTAAAAATTGTTTTATCACTTTGCTAAAGTAATAAACTTGCTATTGTAAAGTAACCTTTACAAAATGTACCTCCTCGATATGATGCAGAAATCTGAAATCGAAATTTGAAAGTAGTAGTTTATAACAAAATTATCAGGGGAACATCGGGGCTGTTGAGCGGGTGAGTTAAACAATTTTCATTCAAAAATTTGTGGAGGGGTGTATGTGGAGGAGATATGGCTTTCTCAATCTCTCCAATGCGTCATTCTTCGGCGCGTTTTCCACTCATTCAAATTCTGAATTTTTTTTTTAATTTAACGTTCAAATTTTGTCTCAAAAATTTCACCGTTCCAACTCTTGCGTCAATTGCCTCAAAATCTCATTTGCGTCAAAATTTTCTTCATTCTAATTTACCCTATTACTTCAATGGTACATTAGGTTGCAGTTGATTACTACTTTTTTTTTTAATAGCTAACTTTAATTTCTACTATTTGAAACGTCCAAACAAATGCACGGTGTGTTCCGAAGGCCGGCCGGATAAATTATGTCGTACATTCCTTTCGAAAGAGCAAGTGTAGCTGAAGTTTTCTCGCAGATTACAGTACCGTAACATCTTAGTTTATAAAACGGCACGTCTTAAAATAATTCACAATTTACTGAAACTTGTTAATTTAGTAATAGCGAAAAAATTTAGATAGATCGGTCAAACGATATTATTTTTAATTTGCCCCCATTTTATTCCAAAAATTGAATTTTTCTTACGTTTTGGATAAATGAACTGCCTCGCCATTCTACTGAAAGCTGTGGATAACAATAGATTTTGAAAAAAAAGAACTTATTTATCCGGTCTTCAATAAACAACATCCAAATAGTCTACTTGTTATTAAATGTAGGATAATATCATATTTAGTGTGCAGGGTGACGCAGAAGTAGGTTCCGGTATTTGAAAAAGTATAAGGAGAAAAAGTATTTTTCTAGTTAATGATTTGTTTTCAAAGCCAGAACCACCATAACCGAGAAAATAAATACCGAGAAAAGTCATAACCTTAATATTTATTTTCTCGGTGTTGGTTTTATCGGTTTAGGTTTTCTCGGTTATGGTCGCTCTCTCTATTGTTTTCTCGATATTGACCTGTTGCCGGCCAGTAACGTATTACCTAGGTGCAGTAGGTAAACAGATAATGTTCAAATGCCATACAACCAATTAAACTCTACCAACGCTAATGTAACTCGATTCCTAATTGAGTGAGATTGCAGATACTAGCCAAAAACACCATATCTTGAAATTTGACAAATTCTAGACAATTTGCAGAATAAATTCAACATCAAAACAACTTAATTAGACATAAATTTATGTATCAATAGAACTCGTAGATTTGTCGTTTATCCTTCAATTAATAGTATAGTCGAAAGCCACTATACTTGTACTCTTCAAATACTTCTAACTTGATGTTATTATTTTATTTTGATTAAATAGTTATTATTATTATATTATATTATACAGTAAAGTTATAAGAATAATCCTCAGAATACTTGCTTTATCATAAAGTACAGATAACAGAGGAAAGAGCTAAGAGTAGGTGTCAAAGTACTCGACCTAAATTTACAATAGGTTTCAAGCTAAAATTGATTTTTAAATTGGAATATTAGCTATTGCCGTGAGTAATTGCTATAGAAAACTCATAATGGATTTCTATTTGGCCCAATTATTTCACAATCTATGTCAGCCTAAAAATTGAATTACAAAAATAAATTAAAAATATGAGAACTGTGTTCCAATAAAAGTTAGAGAGATAGGCAGCGTTTCGGAATCCACAAAAAATTCTTAATCACCTGGAAAAAATTAGTAGTTTTTGCCAAACCTGTATTTTTATTTTCACGATTATTGCAATCCAATTTCTTACTTCCGGAGGAAACGGTAATGTTTCACACTATAATAACACAATATGGTTTAGTTTTTTTTTTAGATTCATTAATTCCGTTCATCAATTATTAAATGCAATGCTTCCATGAATGAAAAGAGAATTTGAACCTCGGTAATCATAAATTGAAAAATACAAAATCAACTTCAAAAATAAATGAAAACTTTTTAAACCCCTGAAAAGTGAATTGGTTTATTGTAGTAATTGCCTTAAACTGGCGGACTCTATATATCAAGCTTGACTAGTACTTAGGTACAATATACAAAACATAAGCTTTCATTTTCTGATAACAATTACAAAAATTTTAATCATTAACTACAAACCTTCTCTGTCTTGCAGTAAGCAGTTCTTTAGTGGCAAAAGTGTTTGTGAGGTTTTGTTTTATTGAAAGTTTGATTTCAATGCATGTACTTAGCCCGTGCACTAAATCTAATTTATAATGTTGATGCCATTTTAATCAATTATTTTTTATTATTTACAGGCGTGAACAATTCATTACAACTAATTTGCGCAAGTTCTGCCTGTACAGGTCAAGAGAAAGACCGAGTCTGCAAAATCAGTAAAGTGTATTATTTTCCGTGCAGTCCTGGCAAGTGCCCTGCAAAAAGCTTCCAAGAATGCGCAGATGGGACTTGTCAAACTTGTGCACTACAAGGAGAAAATTGTAAAACGTTGCCATGTTGTGATGCACAAGAACTCGGGATAGGCTTAGACACAGGCCGTCGACAAACTCGGAGATCTAGCCGATGCATAGCAGGCAAGTGCAAGTATTGCATCAATTACGGACAGACGTGTAAGACCATTAGCGTGACAAAGGGCGGGGAACAGGAGCGCGAAATTTGCTGTGGAACCGAAGCAAAAATGGACGTCTCCTGTGTGCCAGTACATAAAGGAAAGGGTCAGGGTCCAGGTCAATGCCAGGATGATCCTTGTAATTTGAAGATACCATTGCCACTGTACAATGTCATTGGTTTCGGTAGTCAAGTGCGAAGATGTAACGGCTTTCTGAGTGATTGCTTTATTAAAAAGAAGTACGACTACGAGTGTCAAGGCGAAGAAGGTAAGAAGGGCTGTGTTCGCTGCCTTGGCCTCGGCACAAATTGTAGTGGAGATACGATGGAAGAGTGTTGCCCTAACTATTTAAAATGCGGAAAAGACAAGGAAAAGAAACTCGTCTGCTTGGCAAACCGCGGTCCGCGGTCCTTAAAGTGTATCTCGGACATGGACTGTGCTCCTGGCTTTTCTTGTCGTAATTTTCGCGGGGTCAGAGTTTTTTTCAACTTCAGAAGTTTTAGAAAAAGAATAACCCAGAAGCAAATTATTCAAGTTAAAGAAAGGACTTGGAAAAAATTACAAACAAACATTTTCATAAATATTATCTGCACATCTTATTTCTGTTCTAATAAACTTTCGGTGTTGGGTTTGTCTAATGATTCATACTCACTTTTATTTCTTAGAATAATTAGACTTCTTATAATCTCTAC
>JAQFYP010000519.1:0-22226 GCA_034694865.1 Bilobella braunerae | reverse complement strand
TCCGAACTCCACTCTCACTCGACTTGTGAATCGATCTTGCCTAACCTCGGGTTATTATAAGGTTTATTTAGGGTAAATTTTAGAGTTACTCTGAATCGGAATTGGGCCCCTGGAGGTGAGATACCCTTCATTTCATTTCATTTTTTACTTTGACCCTTTTGGGCAGCGTCGCGCAGTTTCTCTATGCGCATGCCCCGTGACCATGAAATCTTCAGCTCACACAATGGCCACCTCTTCACTTCGAAAAAAAATTTTTTTTTTGATAATTTTGGAGTTGGATACTTTGAAATTTTTTCGAAGTACCCTTAGGTGAAAAAAAAACTTTTTTTTTGCTCCAAACGTTTAGAAACGTTGGAAAATAAGACTAGTCGAAATAGAAAAAAAAACAAGATTTTTTGAAGAAATTTTGGGGTTGGTTATACTTTGAAATTTTAAAAAAAAAATGCAAAGGGGGGCCCCTTAGGTGAAAAAACTTTTTTTTTGCCAAACTCTTTAATTTGTATGCAAATTATTTCAATTGGATTTCAGCTCAGTGACTTCGGCCTCTCACTGCTTTGCAGTCGTCATCTTTCTGTTGATGTCTTCCTGATGAAAGAAGAGGACTGGAGGAACGATTGACGCTTTGCATCGACACAACTCACTAATTATCAATTTCTAATTACCAACTACTAATTAATTAATTAGCAATTACTAATTAATTTCCTATTTCTTACTTTACCGTAGTAAACTTTGTTTTACAAAGCAGCGAAAGGCATTTGAGAACAATTCAACGACCCTTTTCATTCAACTGAGGAAGAGGAGGATCCTTAATTACTATTCATTTCTTGAAAAGTAGCAAATTTTAAAAAAAAGTTTAATTTTGTGTATGTCTTTAAGTACCCTTTTAGAACACTTAGGACTAGGAGCCTCTTAGTACCCTTTAGGGTACTTCTGCGTGTTTTGGGTACTCGACGACCAATCAGAAGCGAGCATGGACATTTTTCATTTTCTAAACGTTTAAGCAAGTATTTAGCGGTCATTGACCCTTTTTCTGAATTTTTAATTTCGAGTAGAATTTCCAAAATCGGCGCAGCCCATATCAGCGATTCCAAACACAGCGCCGTTTCAGCGATGTGCTCATCGCGCCGGCCGCTGCCGCCCACGGTCACGTTCTAAACACATCTTTAAGCTAAACAACATGTTTGCATTGTTTACCACAGTTGACTAACAGTAATCGTTGTTGTAAACAGTAATTAAACAGTGATTAAGAAAAATTAAGTTGGACGTCACTATTGCAACCTTTTGTTGCCGCATTTGTTTGAAAGAGCAGCGCACTGCACTGCACTGCACAGTGGAAATCGCTGCGCATGCGTGCGTGGCACTCCGTCAGCAAATTCAGTACCCTTTCCCCGAACTTTCCAACCAAACTGTTTATTCTTCCTCATCGCCGAACTCTGATCGCTTGGAATCGCTGCGCAATGGAAGACAATGACATTGTCAGGATTGCTGCAAGTGCAATGACACTCTATGAACTGCCCTACGACGTAAATTTGTGCCCGGAAATTTATCAGGTCAAAGGTCACAGGTCATGATCTCAATTTTGGCACAACGCAGGTCCTCCGAGAACTCTTCTGCGACGTGGCCACGCAGGAGCTGATCAGCGTTTGGCGGCTCATCTCCAAAAAGTGGAGCCACTTTGCCGCCGACATCTGCCGCCAGAGAAGCGTCGCTCTGCGCATGCCCCGTGACCACGAAATCGTCAGCTCTCCCATTGGCCACCTCTTCACAGACGCTGACAACCTGCCCTTCTCGGCAGCCATCTTGAAATTGGGCAATAGGACGCCCGATGGTCACGTCTTCAGCAAGTATGCCGCCAAACGCTTCGGAGAGCACTTAAAGGGCGCTGAAATCACGACGCACCTTCATCACTACGAAGCGTTTTTTGAGTTGCTTCGACGCACTGCCAACTTGGTGACGCTGGAGATCTATCCAGCGGATTCTGAAGGTTACATGACTCCAACGGCGGGCTACACGTTCACTTACCAAAAGGATCGAGTTACCGGTGCTCCAATCGCTGAAAATGCGCTTTGCACGCGGTGGTCACTTCATGATACTCCTGGACATGCCCTTTCGGGACCTTGCCCCGCAGTTGGACTCCATGGACCTCGAACTCAACGGCTCCATCACAGACGCTGAATTTAATCGCTGCGCAATTCTGATCTGCAGCGCGAACTTCCGGAAGTTGACCCTCCGGCTACCCTTCGAGACCATGTACTCCGTCGGCTGGAAAACGTTGGTGGACAGGGGGCCCTTTGACATCCAAAATCTGACTGTGTCATTCTGCAACGAGGATGCTGAACTGCTTGACATGACCTCTGACCTCCTGGAACGCTTTTTGGTCAACTGTCGTGGGTTGACCTCACTGACCTTAGATGTGTTCGAGAGGAGGTCGTTGACCTCGAACCCCGTTCGAGTGCCGGTGATGCCAACGGTGAAGCAACTGGACGTTTCCTTGGAGTTCATGCTTCCAGAAAACGCCCCACCAATCACAAAGCTCCAATTGGAGCCGTTGACAGCCGGAAGCTTTCCGAGCCTGACGGAGGTCACTGTGAACTGCCAAGCGTTCGACATCAGTACGCTCGACGAACTTGACCTGGGCCGATTTTTTGACGTGCGTCAAATTTTTGACGTGAGTGAGAAGGCGAAGGAGAGGTTCCTGGGAGTGACGTCCTTGAACGTTGGACCCATTCCGACTACGACAAACTGGGCTGACGTTTTTCCTAACGTCAAAAACTTAAGCGCCACTCTGGAAAAGGCAGAGCAACTTGCGTCGATTTGCACAAATATGTCGCAAGTGACCGAATTAGATCTTCGAATTGACTTCCCGTTCCCATGTCCCGGCTTCCTGCGCCACCTACGTCATTTAGAAAGTGCGTATTTTTAATTCATATTATTTTGAAAATTAACTTTTTCATATTTTTTTTTTTTTTCAAAAAAATATGTTGTTTTAAAAAAAATTTTAATGTATTTTTTTTTAAGTGCTGAAGACCCTGACGCTTTACATTTACGAATTAGAAGATGAGATTGCGATGTTTACGACACTTTCTCCATTGAACTTAAAATTTGTTTACGAGACGAATGAGGTAAAAATTCACTACTTTAAAAAAAACGGACTTTCAATTTTTTTAAATTTCAGTAATAGTATTGAATTTTATGCTAATTAGTTTGCTAAAAAAATTGTGTAAGGAATTTCGAATTTTCAGCTCAGCGACAAGTGCCTTTCGCTGCTACGAAATCAGCATCCTTCTGTTGAGGTTCTGAAGGAAGAAGACGACTAAAACAAACGCTTTCGCATCAGCAATTAACTCAACTACTAATTACTCAGTTACCAATTACTCAATTACTAATTAGTTATTAATTTATAATAAGTAGTAGTAAAATATGGATTTTACAAAAGCAGCCAAAAGCAATTGCATTTCACTTTAAGGAACCTTGATGGACCAATCAGAAGCGAGCACCGACATTTTTCATTTTCTAATTGTTCAAATACGGCGCGGTCACTGACCTTATTTTCTTAATTTTTAATTTCGTACAAAACTTGAAAGCCCTTCGTTTTCTAAGTAATGTTGTTTTGAAAACATGCATTTTAGACATGTGCTCACCGCCGCCGCCGCCCACGGTCCAATCACATTTTAAACAACATTCCTTCAGCTAAACAACATGTTTACATTGTTTACATCGTTGACAGTAATCGTTGTAAACAGTAATATGTACATGTAAAAAAAAAAATTGAAGTTAGGTGCAATCATGACAACTTTTCTTGTCGTATATGTTTGAGCATAGAAAAACAAGCTGCGCAGAAACTACTGCGCATGCCGCCGCCGTGTCTCCATCAGCGAATCCTTTCCGAACTTCTTTTTCTCAACGCTGCTGCACTCTGATCGCTTAGAATCGCTTTTGAAATGAATTCCAATGACCTTGTGAGGGTCACTGAAAGTGCAATGACATTCGATGACCTGTCCTACGACGTAAATCGTTGTCCAGAATTCTATCATGTCCAATGTCAAGATCCCACTTTTCGCTTGCGCAGGTTCATGAAATGCTGTTCTGCTACGTTCCTACGAGGGAGCTGATCAGCGTCTGGCGCCTCGTCTCCACCAGGTGGAGCCACTTCGCCTCCGTAGTCTGCCTCCGCCTGCCCCGCCCCGATGAGATTTTCCAGGCTCCCATTGATCAACTCTTCCTCACCGATCCACCACCCTTCTCGGCGGCCATCTTGTGCCTGGACACCCCGACAAACGCTTTCAGCAAGCATGTCGCAGAGCGCTTGAAGTCTCTTCGAATCTCCTTGACTACACAGCGTTCTTCGAGACCCTGCGACACGCTCCCAACCTCGTGACCCTTGACATCCGCCCGGAGTACGAAGGGCACGAGAATGGAGCGGAGGATTTTCCGCTCCATGAGGAGTTGGAAATCGCTGAAAATGGTCTACGCAGAAGAGAAGTCACTTCATGCCAATGCTGGAGAAGTGCTTCCAGGACCTTGCGCCGCAGTTAAGAGTCCATTGACCTCCAGCTCAACCAATCCGACATCAGCGACGCTGAATTTGAGCGCTGCGCTGCAAACTGATCTCCAGCCGGAAGTTCCCGAAGACGACGCTCGGCCTACCCTTAAGGCCCGAGTGCATCGTCGGCAGGAGGACCTTGGTGGCCAGGGGGCCCTTCGACATCCAAACTCTGGAAGTAGCGTCCAACGACAAGTATGCGGAACTCCTCGGCATGACCTCTGACCTCCTAGTGCCATTCTTGGCCAATTGTCGTGGGTTGACCTCGCTGACCTTACATGGATTTGAACAGAGGTCATTGACCTCGAAGCGGGTTCGACTACCAGCGATGCCAACTTTGAAAAAACTCGAACTTAACGAGTCATTCAGTGGTCGAGATAGCGAACAGCCAATGAGCTGACTCCAATTTGAGGCGTTGGAAGCCCGATGCTTCCTCAGCTTGAGGGACGTTGTCATTAACTGCGACGTTTACTACGACGACCTCGAATACGCGATTGACGTGCGTCAACTTTTTGTCGTGAGGGAGGAGAGATTCCTGAGTGCCGTCCTTGGACGTTGGCTGACTTATTTCCATGCGTTATAATGCTGAGCGCCTCTCTGCAGAGTGCAATAGCGCAAAGTATTTTGCGACAATTTTCACAAATATGTCGCAAGTGACCGAATTGGAACTCCAGCTTTCCAAGGACAATTTGCATGGCCTCCTTCGACACATTGGCTCTTTAGAAAGTGTGAATTTTTTTTTTAAACTTTATTCTTTTTAAATTTAATTTTTTTTGTTTAAATGCCATTTTTTTGAAAGAGCTGAAGACGCTGACGCTTTGCATTTACGAATTCGAATTAGGAGATGAAGTCGCTATGTTTATGGTACTTGCTCTGTTGAATTTGAAACCGTTGACAGTAATCGTAAAAAAAAGTGGATTTAAATTTTTTTGAAAAATGATGCAAATTTTCTGCAAATTCTTATAGGGTTCGTCTTCTAGGGTTCAAGGATCCTTCACAGATTTAATATCACGAAACGTAGGAAAACTATTCTTAGACTTTAAGTACCCTTTTGAGGGTCTTCAAGTACCCTCCCAAAGCCCTGGAGCCCTTCTCATTGTTCACTTCATAAAAAACCCACTTTATTTATCATTCATTGGACATTTCTAAACTACAGTAGTGCTGAGAAATTAGCTGGAAAAAACTTTGATAACTCGTTGTTTTAAACCGTGTTTTTTGAAAATTAAATAGCGCTGTACAATTAACAAATAACCCCAATCGCCGTAGAACACCGATTTCCACACGCTTACAACTGCTGATCGCTGCAAAATGGAATGCAGTAACCCCTTAAGCGTCAGCAGAAATGTGACCAGAACGCTCGATGCCCTGCCCCGCGATGTAAGTTGTCCAAATTACTTTTGACCAGAGGTCAAAAGTCATGATCCCAATTTTGAAATAACGCAGGTCCTCCGAGAACTGTCCCGCTTCATGTCCACACGAGAGCTCATCAGCGTCTGGCGGCTCGTCTCCAAAAACTTGGGCCAATCTGCCTCCGAAATGTGCCGCATGCGCCGCGTCACTTTGCGCGTGCCACGCGACCACGAACTCGCCAGCGATCCAATTGGCCAACTCTTCCCAGACGTTTACAACCTGCCCTTCTCTGCAGCAATTTTGAGCTTCGACAGTACGACGCCCGAGCGCTTCGATTTCAGCGACAATGTCGCTGAACGCTTCGGAGAGCACTTCAGGGCCGTTCGAGTCTCTACACGTCTCGTTAACTGCGGAACGTTTTTCGAGACCCTTCGACGCACTCCCAACTTGGTGGCTCTTGAGATCCTTCCAATCCCGGAGACTGAAGGGCCCGCGAGTACATCGGAGGACGTCCGCACGTCGACGTGCGAAAAAATCAAGTTACCGGCCCTTAAGTACCTCAAAATTGAATATGCTGCAAAGGGTCACTTCATGAAAATCATGGAAATGTGCTTTAGTGACCATGCACGAAAATTGGAATCCATTGACCTGCAGCTGCAATACGACGACATAGAAGCCGCTGAATTCAATCGCTGCGCAGAACTCATATGCAGTCGAAACTTCCGAGAGATGTCGCTTGGCCTGCCCTTGAACGCCGAGTACTTCGACGGCTGGAGCCAGTTGGTGGACAAGATGGGGCCCTTCAACATTCAAGCCCTGAAAGTGAGGTCCTGCGAGGCCGATGAGGCTGTACTGCTGGGCTTGACCTCTGACCTCCTGGGACCATTTTTGGCCAAGTGTCAATGGTTGACTTCGCTGACCTTAGGGGGTTTCGAAAAGTGGTCATTGACCTTGGAACAGTATCAACTACAGACGATGCCAAAGGTGAAGCAACTATTCCTTGACGCGAACTTCGTGGTTCCAGAAGACGAGACGCCATTTTCCCAACTCCAATTCAAGCCGTTCCAGGCCCAACACTTCCCGAGCTTGACCGAGCTAGTCGTCCACTGCCAGGCCTACGACAACGACGAGCGTGAGCTCACAGTTGACGTGCGTCAACTTTTTGACGTCAATGAGCGATTTCTGGGAGTTACGTCCTTGGACATTGGATCGACGCTGAGTGAGACCAACTGGGCTGACGTTTTTCCAAACGTTACAAAGCTGAGCGCCACGCTAAGCAACGCTGAACAACAGCTTTCCGTCATTTTTACAAATATGGCGGAAGTCACCGACTTGGATATTGAACTCGACGGAGAATTTTTTGACTTCCTTGAACACGTGAACTCTTTAAAAAGTATTGAAAACTTATTTTGAAAATTCAGTTTTTTTTTACCTTAGTCTTCAGGGCATATTTTCTGAGCTTTTAAAGAAAATACGCTCTTTAGAAAATACGATTTTTTTAATTCTCTCTATAATTTTGTTTTTTAAAATTGAATTTTTTTAAGAGCTGAAGACCCTGACCCTCCGCCTTAACGTATTGAGAGATGAAACAGCCGCGTTTGAGTCACTTTCTCGTTTGAATTTGAAAATGGTCTACGAGAAGTATGAGGTAAAATAATTTTCTACTTTCGAAATTAAAAAAAAATTGTTAAATTTTATGCAAATTTGTAAAAAAAAAAAAAATGAAAATTTTGATTTGCTTTCAGCTCAGCGACGTCTGCCTTTCACGCTTGCGCGAACAGCATTCTGTTGAGCTCCTCGTGAAGAAAAAGGAGTAAGATATTCTTGGACCCGAGTATCATCAACGCTGCGACAAACTTCTGGACGACACAAATCAGCGATTTTCATTCAATTAAACATTAAATATTTTAGAAATTCAAATTGCAAGCAATCACACTCCTTCTCCACGGCTATTGACCTCCTGGAGCACCCTACTCGCCGACCAATCAGATGCGAGCAATGGCATTTTTTATTTTTAAAACTTTCAAAAAAGTTGACCTTATTGTAATTTTTAATTTCCTGTAAAATTTCTAAAATAAGCGTTTTCTAAAAATGCGTTTCTGAAAACAGACCACCATTTCAGAAATAATGTTCACCGACGCCGCAGCCCACGACCCTGTTCTAAACAACAAATTATAAGCTAAACAACATGTTTACATTGTTTACCCACTTGACAGTAATTGTAAACAGTAATACCTTATTTTAAATTAAAGTCGTCTGTCGGTGTGACCTTGGTAAATCATGTTGTATGTTTGAGCATATAAAGCTGCGCACTGTGCAAAGTGTTGCACATGCGCTTACCCGGTACTATTTCTTGGAAGCTTGAAGAACTAATTCTCCTCCACGCTGCACTCTGATCGCTTAAAATCGCTGCGAAATGGAAGCCAATGACCGTGTCAGAGCCCCTGAAAATGCAAATGGGACACTCGATGACCTAGCCTTTGATGTATGTTTTTGTCCTTTGACCTAGCCGCACAAATCAAAGGTCATAAATCTCAAGTTTCGCTTGCGCAGGTCCAGCGAAAACTGTTACGCTAGCCAACTTACTTCAGCGCTTGGACACTTTTGGTCAGCAGAGTTGGACATCCAAAACCTGGTTGTGTCATCGTCCGACGAGGACACGGAATCGCTTGACATGACCTCTGACCTCCTGGAACATTTCTTGGCCAATTTCCGTGCGTTGGCCTCGCTGACTATTCGTGGATTCGTAAAGAGGTCATTGACCTCGAAACAGTGGCGAGTGATGCCAACGGCGTGACGAAACTCGAAGTCGACCTGGATTTCGACATCCAAGAAAATGGACGACCAATCAACGGCCTCCAATTTGAGCCGTTTACAGCCCGACGCTTCCCGAGCTTGACGGAGGTTGTCGTGAACTGCTGCGCTGAAGACGGAAGTGAGCTTCAGGGATTTGACGTGCGTCAACTTTTTGACGTCGGCGTTGAGGCGGAGGACAGATTCCTTGGCGTGACGACCCTGGACGTGGGGACAACGTGACGTACGAGACGACGTTCCCGAACGTCAAAAAATTGAGCGCCGCCTTTCTGCGCCACGCAGATCAACTGCCGACAATTTTGACAAATATGACGGAACTCACACAAGTGTTTCTTGAGCTTTCAAAAGTGTGAAAAATATATTTTTTGAAAATAATTTTTTAAATGGCATTTCTATTTTTTATAAGAGCTGACGGGTCTAACGCTTCACCTTCGGGAACTGGGAGCTGAATTATGAATTCTGAATTTAAAAAAAATTGTTTAGCACAAGTATGAGGTAAGATAATTTTAAATTTTCTTAATTTTTTTTTTGTTCGACATTTTAAAAAAAGAATTGTTCTATTTTTATGCAAATTCTTTGATTTTGCTTTTAGTCAGGGCCTACTGCCGCCATCATTATGTTGAGCTCCTGGAAGAATAAAAAACGACTAAAAGAAGCAACAACGCAATTACTAATTAATAATCAATTACTGGCAAACTGTAGTAAAAACGGATTTTGCAAAAGTAGCGAAAGACATTTGAATACAATTTATCCAATATAATATAGAATAATACAATATAATATTTAGAAGTCAACAAGGGACCCTTAAGACTACTAATTTCTTGTGCAGTAGAAAAATAGCCCATTTTTTTATGTACCCATTTTGTACACCTCCTCAGAAGTCACAAGTCAGCCATGCCATAATCCCTAAAAAAATCTCTACAAAAATCTATAATTTCATTTTAGAGATTACTAGCTGGATCGCCTCGCTTCGCGACGCTAGCTTGCTAGCGGCTTCCCGTAGTAACAATGTACCCGCCGTCACCATAAGTGGAAGACCCCAGAATCTGGAGCTATCCAATCCATTACGACAATAACCGTTAGAAAAATTCGCTCAATGTGATTGAAACCTAATTTTTTTTCATTGGAATTTGACCCTATGTACTCTATTATCACTTTTCCTGGAAAATACATACTGTCCTGAGTTTGACCACTCCAGATACCAACCTCATTTACATGCAAAATATTGTTTCTGCAGCTCCAGCGGTCTCTGCAGGGTATGACAATACCCCTAACATTGGAGGGCACCAGAAGGGAGCACTCGGATTTTTATGAAAGCAATTAAATATCGTAATAGTAACATATTTAACTATTTTTGTCAATTAACAGCTGCCCAATGCCATGCATGCCCAAATCACAACAATTTTAGCCTGGAGAAATAGGATTTTCCTAATGGAGGTGTCAATGAGAGAAGTGAAAATTCTAAAATTCTCTTTATCAGCAGAGTAGAAATTTAGAGTTTTCTCTCTCCTCAATGAGTTCTCCATAAGGAACAGACGATTTCTCTAGGCTAAAATTGTTGTGATTTGCGCATGCATGGAATTGGGCAGCTGCTAATTGACAAAAATATTTGAATATGTTAGCACTGCGATATTCAAGTACTTTGGAAAAGATCCGAGTGCTCCCTTCTGGTGTCTTCCATTGTAAGGGTTTGAGTATTTGAAAATTTGACCTTTGATTTTATAAAAACCGGAAGTAAATTTTACCGGAAGTTTTGCCCTGAACCACTCCAGTCACAAATCTAATTTATGTACAAAATTTTGCACCCGTAACTCCAGCGGTCTTTACAGTATTAGATAAAACACGACAAACTATAATGTATTTTGACGTTTGACTTTTGACTTTAGAAAAACCGGTTAGCCCGACGTTTGGCTTTAAACCACCTAATTTGCAAACCTCACTTATGTATCAAATATGGCGGCCTCAGCCCCAGCAATGTTTGCGAGATTGGATAAGACACGTTAAATTTAAGTTATTTTGACATTTGACATTTTTACCCTAGAAAAACCGGAAGTAAATTTTGCCCGAAATTTCACGCGGAGTTTAGCCCTAAATTACACCACACAGTGGATTTTTTTTACATGTTTACAACAACGACTTACGTCGCTACGGGTAAAAAAAGATGGCAGCCCTACACTATGAGGAGTTTTTATGAGCAAAATTAAATTAACTATTTCCGTAATTTTTAAATTATTATAGCTGCGCGTGCGTTTAACAAAATTTTTGAAACCATCTTGTCATAGGACGGGCTTGTTTGTCTATTGAAAATAACTTCAGCTTACAGTAAAGCTTCCGGTAGGATTCCGTTTTTAGGAAGGAGTTACCTACACGGGGGCTGGATTGAGGAAGGAGGGGTAGGTTTAAAATGGTCGGAAGTGGGGTATTTGCCGACAACCCCTGTGGGGTAACTTCTCCCGCACCCCACCGCCCCTAAAACGAAATCGTCCCAAGCTTGCTGTCAACAGCCGCGTAAAGTTTCGAGGATGCCGCTCTTTGAAATATAATATTGTAGAGCACCGCTCTGCAAAGGGTCAGGGCCAATCAGTGCTCTTATCACTGAACGATGGGCATGGTTTAAAAAAAACAACAATGCCGGAATGAAAAGTTCTGGTCAATGCCACGCTCGACACAAACTTTGATACGGGCAATGAATACCATACGTGACAATTTATGAGGAATGAAAATTCAAATTTTTAAATTGTGAACGTCCCGCCAAAAATATACAGCGCATTCTCCCTATGGAGATTTTGAAATATTTTACCCTTCATATCACAAAAAAGAGGTCATTTTGAGAAGCAAAATTAGGGGACAAGATGACTTAGATGGCACGTATTGGTACGCAAACAATTTCCAGAATCACTTCATCTTAATTTACAGATATTCAAATCTTGCCAATTTTTTAAACATTTTTAAATTGACCCTCCGGAGTGAATGCCTTCTGGACCAAATGGCACTTGCGTGCAAACTGCTTTTGTTTATTTTCGTTGTCATGCTATTTCCTTGTCGTATCCAAGTGCTCAAAAATCCACTGTGCACCATAATGCTGATTAATGTACACAATCTTGCGCCCGTATAGCCACGGCGGATTTTGCGGCATTGAAGAAAATGCGTCAAATTTTGGGCATTTTTACATTTGACCTTTGACCCTAAAAAACGAAAGTAAATTTCACCCGGAGTTTGGCCCCAGATTACGCCATTTTCATACTTCCCTTATGTGCCAAATATCGCGTCTCTAGCCCAAGGATCTTTGCGTGACTGGAGAAAACACGTTAAATTATGGCATTTTGACCTTTGACCCTAAAAAAACCGAAAGTAAGTTTCACCTGGTGTTTGGCTTTAAATTACCCGATTTTCATACCTCACTTATATGTCAAGTTCCGCGCCTCTAGCCCTAGCGGTCTTTGCGTGAATGGAGAAAATACGTTAAATTTTGGGCATTTTGACCTTTGACCCTAAAAAAACCGGAAGCAAATTTTGCCCGGAGTTTGGCCCTAAACCCGCGCAGAGGCATACCCAATCTATATGTAAAATATGGCGCCTGTAGTTTCAGCGGTTATTTCAGGCATCGATGTCAAACAGACGGACCGACGGACAGACGAACGATTTTATAGTATAGATTGTTTAGAGATTTTTGGACCCTTAGCAATTCTCGAAATGAAAAAGGCCCTTAAGCACCCTCCAAAGTATGCTTAGGGCCCTCCAAGGGCCCTGGAGCCTTTTCCACTTCAGTAGAAATTCTTAAAAATTTCACTTCATTCTAAAATTCTAAATTCATTTCATTGCCCATAAATCAGCCTCTAAAAACTTTGGTCGTGTTCTTGAAAAATTAAAAAGTGCTATTTAATTAACTGTTAGTTAACTATCAACTCATTAAAACTTGACGTCGCCGAAGAATACCCACTTACGCTCTTATAGCGCTGCAACTGCTGATCGCTGCAAAATGGATTTCAGTGTCGCTGCAAGTTCAAATGGAACCCTCGATGACTTACCCTACGATGTAAGCTTTTGTCCCAATTACTCCTGACCATCCCTGCAAAGGTCAAAGGTCATAATCCCAATTTTGAAATAACGCAGGTCCTTCCAGAACTGTTCAGCTACGTGTCCACGCGGGAGCTGTTCAGCGTCTGGCGGCTCGTTTCCAGAAAGTGGAGCCACTTCGCATCGGAAGTCTGCCGTGAGCGCAGGGTTTCTCTGCGCATGCCCCGCCACCACGAAATCTTCAGTTCTCCCATTGGCCACCTCTTCTCAGACGCTGACAACTTGCCCTTCTCGGCAGCCATCTTGACCTTGGACAGTAAGTCGCCCAAGGGTCACTTTATGAGTGTAGTGGAGTTGTGCTTGCGACAACTTGTGCCGCAATTGGACTCCATCGACCTCAAGCTCAGCAGCGATTCCAAAATCAGCGATGCTGATTTCAAGCGCTGCGCAGAACTCATCTGCAGCCGACACTTCTCAAAGGTGTCGCTTGCCCTACCCTTGAAGCCCGAGTACTCCGACGGCTGGAGAACTTTGGTGGCCAAGGGGCCCTTCAACATCCAGAAACTGGAAGTAACGTCGGACGAGAAGGCGGAACTGCTGGACATGACCTTTGACCTCCTGGGACCCTTTTTGTCCAACTGTCTGGGGTTGACCTCGTTGGCCTTAGGGGGGTTCGAACGGAGGTCAATGACCTCCAAGCGGTGTACCGTACCAGCGATGCCGACGCTGAAGACGCTAAAACTCAGCGACGTATTCGAAGTCGGCCGACTCCAATTTGAGCCTTTTGAAACCGGACGCTTTCCCAGCTTGACGGAGGTTGTCCTGACCTCCCACCGTGATGATTGCTTAATTGACGTGCGTCAAATTTTTGACGTGCGTGACGGTACGACGGCCAGATTCCTTGGAGTAACGTCCTTGGGCGTTGGATTTGTGCGTAGTGTGGCTAACTGGGCTGACGTTTTTCCAAACGTGACAAAGCTGAGTGTCTCTCGGCGCGGCGCAGAGGAACTTGCGACAATTTTCAGAAATTTGACGCAAGTCACCGAATTGGATATTGAAGTTGATGACCTATTTCATGGGCTCATATATGACATACGAACTGTAAAAAGTATGAAATTTATTTTGAAAATTTACTCCTTTTTTAATTCGCTTTTTGAATTTTTTTTTTATTAAAAATGTTTTTAATAATTGACTTTTTTAAAACTGACACTTTTTATTAAAGAGCTGAAGACCCTGACGCTTCGCCTTAACATAATGCAAATTGGAATTGGAGTTTTAGTGGCCCTTTCTCCTTTGAATTTGAAGATTTTTTACTACAAATATGAGGTAAGAAAAATTAATTTAAAAACTTAAAAGTGAACTTTTTACATTTAAAATTTCGAAAATTGTTCAATTTTTATGCAAATTCGTAAACAGTTTTTCAAAATTTTTAACTTCAAATTTAATCTAATTTTTAGATCAGCGACCACTGCCTCTCACTCCTAAGGGACCAACATCTTTCTGTTGAGCTCATCATGGACAAACCCGATTTTTAGGGATTCAACAATTACTCAATTGCTAATTAATTATCAATTACTAATTAATTATCAATTGCTAATTAATTATCAGTTGCTAATTATCAATTTCAAATTGTCAGTTACAACATTGTCCTCTTGAGACGTTCCTTAGATTCCTTAGATACTATTTCTTAGACTTAGATTTCATAGAGGCCCTTGACCCTTCCAATTATTTATTTCAATAAAAAGTAGCCTTTGAGTACCCTTTTTAGGGTCATTGGGATTGGGAACCTCCATGATGCTAACACCCTTTCCTCCCTAATTCATTTCTGATACATCGTAGACAAACTTTTTTATTGACCCTTTTGGGTACTTTTGGTGACCCTTTAAGGGTGACTTCCGGTTTACTCCAACACAGCATTTAGAACATTTGGTGTTTATGCACCTCCGACTCTGCCTAGGAACGTCCACAATTTTCATAAATATGACGCAAGTGACCGGATTGGACCTTCAAATTAAGGCCAATTTTAGGGCCACCTACAGCACATACGCTCTTTAAAAAGTAAATGAAAATTTGGAAATTAATTTTTTTTTTGATAATTTACTTGCAAACAAAAATTTTTGAATCACACTTTTTTTTTTAAAAAGAGCTGGGGACCCTGACGCTTCGTTTTGAGCTATTGGTAGATGAGATTTTAATATTTGTAGCACTTTCTCCTTTGAACTTAAAAATTGTTTGTGTCATTGACAAGGACAATTCACTGATTAATTACGAATTACTAAATTACCAATTACTAAATAGTAACCATTTCCCTAATTTTAGCGTAGTAAAACAGCAAAACGGCAGCGAAAGCCATTTGAGTGCAGTTGAAGGACCCTTAGCATTAAATCATTTCATGAAAACGTAGTAATTTTTTTAAAAAAAAAGTACAATTTTATGTTTTTAAGTACCCTTTTAAGTACCATTTTCGTAGCACATAGGAGCTTCGTAAGGGGATCGGGACCCTTCTCTTTATTCATTTCATGAAGAAGTACGGAATATTTTTTTTTTACCTTTAAGTACCCTTTAGGGGGAATTTATGACCCATATTGTTGCTTTGACCCTTTTGGGTAATTTCTGGGTGTTTTTGTGTTTGGGGTACCCTATCCACAGTGGACCAATCAGAAGCGAGCGAGGACATTTTTCATTTTCTAAATATTCAAATCGGCCGCCGCGGTCATTCACCTTCGTTTTACTAATTTTAATGTATTGTAAAAATCTCTAAAACATTCGCTTTAGATATTCGATTCAGAAAGCAGCGCCATTTTAGAGATGTGCTCACCGCCGCGGCCGCCCACGGTCCCGCTCTAAACACACCTAATTACGGGCACTGCGGTGTCCCACGGTGCACCGTTGAGATTCAATCGTAGTAAACTGTAATACCGCCATGATTTTAAAATTAAGGCAAGGTGTCACCATGGCAACCTATGTTGCCGCATCTGTTTTAGCGTCAAAATTGGCTGCGCAATTGTGGAAAGTGCTGCGCTGCGCATGCTCATGTGTGTGACGACGCTGCGCTGCTGCTGCTAAGAGGATCCCGAACGATTTCTCCGTTCTTTTCAACTTCAAGTGTTTGTTCTTCCTCGACACTGCATTCTGATCGCTTGGAATCGCTGCAAAATGGAAGCCAATGACATTGTCAGCGACGCTGGAAGTGTAAATGGAGCGCTCGATGACCTTCCCTACGACGTAAATTTCTGTTCCACTTAACCTCTGACCCAAGCGTAGAGGTCAAAGGTCATGATCCCAATTTTCGCTTCCGCAGGTTCAGGAAAAGCTGTTCCGCTACGTGTGCACACGGGAGCTAATCAGCGTCTGGCGGCTCGTCTCCACCGGGTGGAGCCACTTCGCCTCCCAGCTCTGCCGCCAGCGCAGCGTTTCTCTGCGCATGCCCCGTCACTACGAATTCTTCAGCGCTCCTCCCATTGGCCACCTCTTCTCAGACGTGGACCACCTGCCCTTCTCGGCGGTCATCTTGACCTTGGACATCACGTCGCCCGAGTGTCACGTCTTCAGCAACTATGCCACTAAGCGCTTTGGAGACCACTTCAAGTCCGCTCGAATCACCACGCGACTCCATGACCACGCAGCGTTTTTCGAGACGCTTCGACGCATTCCCAACCTAGAGACGCTTGAGATCAGTCCGAGATCCCAAGGGTTCGAGGGGACTCCAGCGGAGAACTTCAGGTGCGCTTATGAAAAAATCAAGTTACCAGCGCTCAAATCGCTGAAAATGGTCTCTCAGGACAATGGGCACATGCGAATCCTCGAGATGTGCTTCCGGGACCTTGCGCCGCAGTTGGACTCCCTTGACCTCGGCCTCACCAACATCACAGACGCTGAATTTAATCGCTGCGCAAATCTGCTCTGCAGCGCGAACTTCTGAAAGTTGACCCTCGACCTACCCTTCACGACCCATTTCTCCGTCGGCTGGAAGACCTTGGTGGACAGGGGGCCCTTTGACATTCAGAAACTGACTGTGTCGTTCCACGACGATGACCCGGAACAGGTCGACATGACCTCTGACCTCATAGAAGGCTTCTTGGCCAACTGTCGTGGGTTGACCTCCCTGACCTTAAACGTATTCCAACAGGGGTCATTGACCTCGAAGCCCGTTCGAGTGCCGGTGATGCCAACGGTGACGCAACTCGAAGTCTCCTTGGACTTCAGGATTCGAGCAGATGACCCACCAATCACGCAGCTCCGGTTTGAGCCGTTGACACCCCGATGCTTTCCGAACCTGACGCAGGTCACTGTCAACTGCGATGCTTATGACGCTATTGAGGGCGAGGGACTTGACGTGGGTCAAATTTTTGACGTGCGTCAACTGTTTGGCGTAAGTGAGAAGGCGGAGGAGAGATTCATGGGAGTGACGTCCTTGCACGTCGGAACCACGCCGACTACGACAAACTGGGCCGACGTTTGTCCAAGCGTTAAATTCCTGAGTGCCTTTCTAGGGATAGAAAAGCAGCTTGCGTCAATCTTCACAGGCATGTCGCAAGTGACCGAATTGAGCATTGCGTTTGACTTACGTTCGGCTTGCTGTGCCACCTGCGCTGTTTAGAAAGTGAAATTCTGAAAATTCACTGATTCATTTTTTTTTTGAAAATTACTTAAAAAAAGTTGGTATTTTTTTTTTTCAAAGAGCTCAAGACCCTGAAGCTTTACATTTACGAATTGCATGATGATCTTGTGCTGTTTACGGCACTCCTTCATCCTTTGAACTTACAAATTGTTTGCAATACGAATGAGATAAGAAAATAATAAAAAAAAGAACGGAATTTTTATGTAAATTAGTTAAAATTTTTTTTTTATTTTTCGAAATTTTAATTTTTACTTTCAGCTTCAGCTCAGCGACGACTGCCTTACACTGCTGCGTACCCGCCATCTTCTGATGGACTAAAAAAAAAGCTTTTACATCAACAGTTACTCAGTTATCAATTACTAATTACCAATTATTATATTAATCACTAATTAATTGTTAATTGCTAATAAGTCGCAGTAAAATGGATTTACAAAAGTGGCGAAAAGCAATTGAATTTCACTTAGGGACCCTTGATGGACCAGTCAGAAGCGAGCACTGACATTTTTCATTTTCTAAATGTTTAAAAAAGGCCCCGGCGGACATTGACCTTACTAAAAGAATGTTTTCTGTTTTTGATAAAAAAAAAATGTTATAGAAGTTTAGTTATCAGTAAGGGCTCTAAAGTTGAAACAAAATTGCTAATTAGCTAGTTTTGAAAGGCCCTGTACTCGTTAGCTCCGGATCGGTGTTGCTGGTTGGTGCTTCCGTTCGATGGGCGTGGCCATTTGTAGCATTGTCGTCGTCCTATTGGTTGGTGGTGTGGTGGTGGTTCTGGATCTGACAATAGCGGAGACCAATCGGAGAGCTTCTTCAAGGAACATCAGGGGCATGTCACGCTGGACCAAGATGGCGGAGTGCTTCCTCACTGACCCGGACGATGGGACACCATGGTCACTGGAAGCACTTGACCTCCATGAGGTCGAAGGTCAACGTGTCAGCCTTGCATTCTCTCATCATGTCAAACAGCTATCGACTCTAGATCATTTCCATTTTTGGCGCTAAAATTCAAAAATCGTTTTTCTCTCCATTTTAGGTTATATTGATTTATACAAGATTTTGGTTGAATTGAACCAACTTCGTGGAGGACGCTGGAGGCGTAGCAACTTGACGCATGTGACAAATGTGTCGCAGGGGGCGTGGCCTTCAACATGGACTCAATGCGTCAAATCCTCCTCACTCCCTCTACGCCAACATCAAGCCGCTGAACAATGAAGTTGAGCAAACGCGCAACGCCAACGTTACCGTCAGCGTCGCTCGGTCGAACGCTTCTGCGCAGCTTTGTCGTACACATCCGACGTCAGCGTTTTCAACTTGAACGTCAGGTTACTTCAAATCATCCTCGCCTGGTCCGAAGTGACGCACATGACCTTTGACACCGTGACCTTAGCGGTTTTTCTCCGAGTCAGCGGCTCTCAAAATTTTTCCAAATATCGCTGGGAATCAGCGATATGGAACAGTCCGCAGCGATTCTGTTTCAACTGCAGTGCTTTCCTTCATTTCACTTTCCAGGAAACGCAGCTTCTGTTGCCGCCGTTGAAAGACAACTTCAATCTGCTACAACACGATTCATTTCCAATTGCGAAAATTCATGCGTTTAAAATTAAATTATAAATGAAGCTAGCTCGTTTTTTTTTATACAAAAAAAATCCATAATTTCTGTTTGGCTTTTAATTTGCATAATTCACAGGATTTACTACGATCGAAGTTATTTTGCAAATTGTAGGATTCTGCTTTCAGCTTTCCTATTTTATTAATTAAGAAACCCTATTAATTAGTCAATTTGTCAACGTTGAATTTGCGCTGAATCAATAGCAATCTGGAAGGTAAGTGTTTTCAACTTTTGAAGAAAAAAGCCTTGCAATAAAATCGCAAAATCGCTGAATCGCTTGCTTTCAAACTAAAACTCATGTAAATCTTAAAAGATGGCAGGATGAATCCAGCATAAACAAATAAATGGTCATGGTTCACCTGTAATTAGGCACTAATGAGTTGTTCCTCAGGTAATTGAAATACAAGTACAAATTAGTTAATTATAATGGTATTAATTGTGCTTAGAAAATTAAAAAAATTTCTAGAATTGAAATATTTCGTCAATGTCTAATGCAAATCAACATTTAATATGTACACACAAATTCAATTGAAAAAATTCAATTCAATTCAAATGAATTCAATTACATCAAACTCAGCGGAATCTGCATTGCCATCCATTAAAACTAAGAAACCTGATTTTGAAAAAAGACAAAGTTCAAAATGTCGTACTACGAAAGATATGTAATACAATTTTACAAAAATTAGCGATTCCCTAATTTCGCTAATTCGCTAAATTAGTTAATTAATTAATGTGTAATATATAATTAATATTTATTTTAATTGACCTTGATGCCGGAACTTCCAATTATCTACTCAAAAATCAATCCGCTTGAGTTTAATTTTAATTATTAGTGGTAGTATTTTATAATTAATTAAGTTACTAAATAATTAGGAATTAATAATGATCGGTCAATTTATGAACGCTGGAACTTGCGCTAAATGGTACAGACGCGTGTCATTTTTTCAAGCGTCGTCATCGGCGTTTTCCTAAAACTTGAGCAATCAAAGAATTTTACGAATTAGGTAAAAAAAAAACTAAATTAAAAAAATACTCAAAAAAAGTTTTTTTTTTTTTTTTCGAAATTTTAGTCGGCTTTGTGACGATTGTAATTTGAATTGAAGTCTAATTTAAAGCTAAGGGAATTACTAAATTGAACATTTAATTGCAATTTAACTCATTACTTTTCTGTGGTGAAAGTGGAGGAGAAAGTTTTGACTGGGAAAGTAAACTGCTTTATTCTGGCCTCAAGAATTGTAATGTAAATTGAACTATATTTGAACAGATTTTTAAGCGTTATTTGAACAGAGATTTTGACCTCTGACCTTTGCCTCCTAAACTAATTAAGACTAAACTAACAAAAACTTGTTTTGAAAATGTGACGACTGTTTCCTGTTTCGTTTCCTTTTCAAAGTTTCGCCAAACTTTTGTCAACGCACCTCTTCGTGCTTCGATGCTTTTTCAAACTGCTGCTTGTTCTGAATGCGCATGCGCATTTGTCGCAGTGAAACGGCTTTTTGTTCAAATGGATCAAAACATGGACGTTCAGATTGGATTTCTGCGCAAACGTCTTCTTGCAGAATTCGCATGCAAATGGCTTCTCCCCAGAATGGACACGCGCATGCGCAGTCAGATTACTCTTGCGCTTGAATCCACGTCCACAGTCTCCACAGCGAAGTTCCTTGGCCGCTGAATGGACTCCTGTGTGCCTGTCCAAGCCAGAAGTGTCCATGAAGGCCCTTGGACACTGTGGGCACTTGAAGGCCCTCTCTGTGTGCCTGTCCAAGCCAGAAGTGTCCATGAAGGCCCTTGGACACTGTGGGCACTTGAAGGCCCTCTCTGTGTGCCTGTCCAAGCCAGAAGTGTCCATGAAGGCCCTTGGACACTGTGGGCACTTGAAGGCCCTCTCCTGCTTGTGCCTTCTCAGATGTGACGTCACACGTCAGTGTCCTTCTTTGTTTGAAGGCCCTTGGACACAATGTGCACACATGGGGACGTGTGTGTTCCTCTTCGGCATGCGTTCCTCCATGTCTCTTCAGGGAAGATGCGCTGCCAAATCGCTTATGACACACCGTGCATTCAAAGCGCTTTTCATTTGTGTGTGTGAGGAGGTGACTGGCCAACCTCACCTGTGACGCTGCAGCGTAGTTGCACACGCTGCACATGAATCTGCTCTCTCTCCTGTGCGTTATCAAATGCTTGTTCAAATCTACCTTGGATTTGAACTTGGCTGGACATTCTGGACATTCCAGGAGCCCTTGACCCGTGTGACCTCGGAGGTGAATGGTCAGTTGACCTTTTTGATGGAAGGCCTTGGGACACTGTGGACACTTGAAGGACCTCTGCCCACTGTGCAGCACTCCATGGGCCTTCAAGTCCTTACTTCGTTTGAAAGATAAGGGACAGTCCTTGCATTTGAAGGACCTGGCATCAGAGTGGACAACTGAGTGATTGCGAAGGGTCTTTTTGCTCTTGAATGTCATGAGGCACTTGGCACACTTCAAGGGTCCTTCAGCGTTGGTTGACCTTTGACCTTCCATGATTCCTTAACTGCAATGCCTTTCACTCAACAACTAAAAAATAGACGTCAGGAATTAGAAAATAACAAAATTGTGATTGCAATTGAATTCCAAATTATACCGTACCTTGAGTTAAGGGACGCCAGCGATTCAGCGATATTGAACAGTTCGCAGCGATTTAGTTTCAACTGTAGCGCTTCCCTTGACTTTTGCCACGTTTTCCAGGAAGCGAGAGGCTTCTGTTGCGGTTGGAAGACGATTGCACTCTTCTGATTCAGCAAGAACCGTTGCAAATGCTGTTAAAATCATCACGTCAATAACTAACCAAGAGATTTTTCAAGGTCGAAAAATCATAAAATGCTTCAGTTTAGTTTCCTAATTTGCATAAAGTATCCGGTGTTGAAACTTGGAATGCAATTTATTGAAACTCGTCTTGTGCGAGTTGTAAAAACGCTGAAATGAGTTAATTTGTGATTTTTCAAGCGTCGCTATCAGCGTCTTTTCAAAACTTTATGACCCTTTGAAATCAAAGCACTTTACCTTAATTTTTTTTAAATACTCTGAACGACCTTTATTGAGAGTTTCCTTCATATTTGTGAAGATTACAACAATTTAAAGGATTGCTAATTGAACACTTAATTGCTAATTAACCGCTCCATTTCCTTTAGAGTAGCTAATTAATGTCATTTAAGTAATCTATAGCGGATGCCGAGCAAGAGACTCGTGCAAGCTAAGTTAGGGAAATAGAGGAGAGAATGTCAACTGGTCCGGTGT